>CAKAOI010010767.1:0-30214 GCA_916701655.1 Sebastiscus albofasciatus | reverse complement strand
TTTCAAATCTTTTTTTCAGACTTTTTTTGTCCGACATTTTTCAGATCTTTTTTTCAGACTTTTTTTGTCTGACATTTTTCAGATATTTTTTTTCAGACTTTTTTTTTAGACTTTTTTTCAGACTTTTTTTTCAGACTTTTTTCAGATTTAAATATTATCGATTCACAGCCCTACTTTCTACATATTGCCTCCATTGTGAAAATAAAATTATGAAATACAACACAGATGCAGAATACTACTTTATTCTCTAGCTTTCTTTTTTTTTACTGCAAATGCTAAACAGTTGTGTGTCATATTCTTGCTGGATATTGTAGCTACAAGAGGTTTACTGAAAAGAATAAATTAGAAAGGAGTTACAGTACTGAAAGTTATACTAAACAGAGAATACTAATTTAAAAAGCTGTTGATCCTCTGGCTCTCTGTGATGTTGTTACATTTCCTCAGCATCACAGCAAAACAGCCTCATCTGAAGCCAAGGTCACATGTAGGGAGTGTCGCTCAGGACAAAGAAAACATCCTGGCTATTTTTTTTTTCTCTTCAGCAAACTGGCAGCAGAAATGGAAAGACTCAAAAAGCTAACAGGTTTTCCTTAAGAAAAGCACAGAAAGCTTGCTCCATCTTTTCAGCCTCTTTTGGAAATAAAAGTGTTTTTATCCATTTCGCAGCAACTCAGAAACTGTTCTCTTCAAGGTTAAGAGACAAATCCTTAAGTAAGAGCTACAATAATATCAATTACTGATTTATATCAGTGGTAAAATTCCACCCTCAGATCACCAAACACTAAGGATTTCCTAAATATCCCAAAATGCCTGCATATAATAGACCTGAAGTTTAAATAAAGCATAATCTTAACAGAAGAACAGCAGATTTTTACACAAAAACAAGCAGCTTTCATCCCCAACTGTCACATTTATTTTGGCTGCATTGCTTTCAGGTCTTTCAAAGACGCTGTGGGTGGAAACCTGTTTTGTCTCTGCGTCTTCTTTGATAGATTTCCCCCTGTATATTCGTTGGACATCAGAGGAAAACATTTGTGTTTTCATAATGCTTGGGTTAATTAGAAAAAACGTGTTCCTACTATTGATGTTTTAGAATGTTGAATATTGTTTTCTCAATGAAAAAAATAAAAATAAAACATATATATATATATACATACTGATCTGATATTGTCTTAATTTAGCAATTTATAAGGAATATAAAACTACACTAAACAATTGCATCACCTGCAGAAATGTATGTATTTTAGCAGCATCAACGTGTTTTATAATTTTTCCTTTAATTAGTTATTTTTTGGGGTCAAGGTTTTGTGCATCCTAGGAACAGTTTTAAATGACACACTGTTCTAGTGGTCAGAAAGTCTGACAGTTGTCGAAGGACAATGGCTTAGGCCCTCGTAACTTCCCTGATGAAATTACCTTAAACAAGACAAGCAATATGTATCATGACATGATAAAGATAAACATGTTTCTGTTTCCTCGCCTTGACACATTAGTATGATTTTAATGAGTTTCTGCTCTGCTTCTTTAGTCAACGGCCTCTGTTGGTCATCAGTTCAGGTGGTCAGCCGCTGCTGGCACAGGGAGCAAGACTGACCTCTTGAGGTACAAAATGGAAATTAATCTGAATGCAGGCCCTCAGTCGAAGGCGTGAGCTCCACCACATCAATACAGCAGTAAGATGAGGAGACGCTTATGTTGTTTGTGTCGAAGAAAAAGCTGCAGTAGCTCTGGTATTAATCTCTGTTGAAGTTTAAAGTTGCTCTTTGGCTATTAAAGTGTGCCTCACTGGAACTAAAAGACTGTTTGTCTTCAGTGCTGACAAAACTCACAAAAAGTATTATTGTTTTAATCAGAAGATACTTTTTAGATGCAGTTCTGAATTGTTGTTAAAATGGTTAAACTATAACTTTCAGCATCTTTCAGCCTGAAGAAAAAGCCTCTCATTATTCCAACTGCAAAATCAGAAAGCACATTATTCATTGTACTAGACTTTGAAAAATGATTTGGTCCCATCTGGGTTTGATCGCCAAATCTTCACAATACTTTTCAGATTTTTTTTTTTTCTCTCATGAAGGGACATGTAGCGTATGAAACAGAAACCCCTTAGGATTTATGGGACATTTTACTATGGCTGGAACGCTAATGTATTACATACTCACACATCATTTTTATTGTGACTTCTGTCACATGAAAAAATATTGACGCCAGAAGAGTTATGACTCCGGGCTGCTCGGAGAGGCCGATGAGTTGGTTTATAAAAACCTGGTTTATACTTGAAATGAAGTTTTACGCAGGCTATTATTGACGGAGGACATTTTATGATCCAAGTCAAGGACCTTTAAAACCCACTTAAAAAACACTGCATGAGTTCAGAATTTGCATTATATGGTCAATGACAAAAATCAGCAGGGGTTTCTTAGTGTTTGAATGGAATATCTAAAGATTTAAGACTTTCATATGACTCAACACTGCACGATGAACTAGTTTATGGTGAAACACAGGATATTTACATGAATTCCTCAGAGAAATGTTGAGGTTTTTGAATTCAAATAGAGTAAATAGAAATCTGCATATCGTAATTTGGGGCACAACATAATTCTTTCTGGAGAAAATACCTCTAAAGATGAGTCAAAGAACTTTATCTTTACAAGCATTTTCTTATCAAACCTTTGCACTAAAATGATTTAACAGCTGCTTTAAAGTCATAGGAGTTGTAAGAGAGGACAAACAATACTCCAATAAATATCTATACATCTCAAATAACTATCACAAACTACACAACAGAACTGGAAGTGACAGTAGAGTGGCTAAAAAGCACAGATAATGTGCAGAATATTCTTCATTCCTCTGCTGCAATTGATCCTTTTACTGCGCGGACTGCAAAGTGTTTGCTGATGTGCTCGTGAGAACTGTCAGAGGGCGATTTACACGTCAAGCTAAAGCAAAATATAATCCACTGATATGAAATCTCTGAGCCACTGTGCCGGCTCGGTCGGCCTGAATGTATGAGAAGCAGAGGCCTTGTAATCTTTTCACTGTGACTCGCTTCTTGTGTGCGACACGGGAACGGGGGGGTTAATTACATTAATCCAAAACAAATAAACGTTTGGCAGCCCTTGAAAGGCTGCGGGAAATGGTTGGAGATTGAACCGACTTTTGAGTCCCCAAACCTCAAGCTTTGATGGTTTGTACTTGACTCAGAGACTGAGAACACAGATTGGATATCCAACTGGAACTGAGCTGGTCCTCTCTGGCTCTCTCGCCTTCTCTGCGTCTGTCTTCCTCTCGTTATTTTCCTTTCCTCTCTTCCTCACCCTTTGCTTTTTCTCTTTTTGGCCATTTACTACTTCCTTTTTGCCTTTTTCTCTTTCACTTATAATCTCTTTTTTCTCTCTGGTCTTACTCCTTCTTTCTCTATTTACATTTTTACTTTACAAAATATGTGGAAAAAACACAAGACTGAAAACAGCATCAGCTGAATTAAAGTGATTTTTCTTTTTGGGGATTTCTCATTGAAAACGGACACAAGAATGTTCTGTTATCACGTTTTTTTGTGTGAAAATCTCCCCTTAACAATGGTACATATTAATACAACTTTGTTCTAAATGACCTCACTGGTTTGCATTTTCTTTTTGTTGTTCTTTTAAACAACTGATCATGATAACAACAAAGGTCGCTGCATAGGAACAGATCTGCCTCACTTTTAGCCATGTTAGTTGCATCAACAGAATCTGGCTCTTGAATGGCAATCTCGGTCCACCACTGTGGTTCAAACTGAAATATCTCAACAATTATTAGATTGATCGCCATGAACAGACATTCGTTTGTACTCTTTCATTTAGTCCCCAGAGGATGAATCCTTTTTACTTAGTGATCCTCCTCGCTTTTCTGCCAACGTCATGACCAGCACCATGAGGTTCACATTTGTGGTTATGAGTGAAATAAAATCTCTTGACAACTATTGGATATATTGCCATGAAATTCGGTTCACACATTACAATAACGTTGGTGATCCCTTAACCATTCCTCTAGCGCCACCATCAGGACAAAATTGTAATTTGTTCAATACTTTGGTTAATGTAAACTAATGACATTTCCATCAGCCTCAGCTGTACTTTGTGTTAAGTGCTAATTATCAAATGTTAGCGTGCTAACACGACTAAAATGTTAACATGGTAAACATTATTTGTATTAAACATCTGCACCATAGACCGTATATAAAGATGGATGACAGCTCCCCAAAAGTGAAGTCCAAACATCTTGATCGCCCCCTGGTGGCTGGCTGCAGTATAGGTCATAAACCCCGCCCCCTCCATGTTAGCGGATGGGACATGGGCCAAACTAAAAAGTCAAAGTACACGTCAAATAAATTCTCCCCAAAGACGATTTCTGTCTTTTTATGTAGTTCTTATCACGCTAATGTATGTTCACGTGTTCATTTTTTGATAAGTTTGGTTTTAATAAGTTATTTGATGCTATAAAAATGTGGCGAGCCAAACTTAGCTCCTGCCTGGTGTGAATTCGCCGTCAGTCTGGTTTGCCCTCTGAGAAACAAAAATTATAGATATAATATAATATATATTATTCGCTGTTTACACAACTTCATTGTCTTTGTTTTGGTGTTTTTTCGTGGCTCCGTGCTTTCTCGCTGTGACAGTAAACAATCACACTGACTAGCCTGATGCTTGTTCACAGCCAACAAACCCTGTAATGAAAAAGGAACGAGAGCCAAACCCAAATCCTGCATATCCTGTAACCTATGGTTGTGACATATTTCACTCTACCATACAATAAGTGTGCGAGAAATAGACGTGAATGGGACTCTTCTCACAGTATATCATCCAACACTTGTGGACCAATCTTGGGAACAAACATTATTCTCCCAGGCCCTGTTGTTACAGAGTGTACTTGAGCATGTTCGGGGTCATGATGATGATTTATAGTGATGGCACACTGGAAGCGCTGCACAACCTAATTTGTTCTGGTTTTCCTGATTGGTAAGATTATAGGGCCCTAGTCGCAATGGCGACAAATGCGTCACCACACATATCTCCACATCGGCTCTGTCTCCTGGTCGTTATAAACACACACAGAAACAATCGGAAACATTTCTTCTTGCATGGCTTCTGGTGAGATTAGGCTGATATGGCACTAATTTGAATGTCATGGTGATGTATGGCTGTTGAGGGATTGAACATTTTTGCGTTAAACATTTATTTGGGGTTTTGGTGTGTAACTGCCCTGTTGTGATTGACAAAATGTATTTGTCTGGGAAGAGTAACTGAGGTTTGAGGTCGCATCATGTGAAAATAAAGTCAGTGGGATCAAGGAAGAGCAGAGCTGGTCTTTTCGCATTGACTGAGCTGAAAGATAATAATGTACTTCATCATAACTAAAGAAGCCTGACTGAATGGAGATGTGACTTTGACTATATGAATTATATCTGCCATAGCATGTAATTAAAGTTTTGATGTGATATATGACACCAGCTTGATTAAAAAAGGAAACTGGTTTATTTATGCCCTGGGAAAACATTAGAAGGCGTATTATATTCTTATATAACCCGGTTGTATTTTTTTTTTTACCATTTAGTTAAATTTTCTTTTTTGTAGTTTTGCTGTTTTTGAGGCATTTAGAAAACTTCTATATATAAAAGAGGACTGTTTCTGGATGTTAGGGTGTTTGAATGTTTACACTGACCCCAGGATTCTTAAATGATTTGGGTAGATTTGGTCTGCACGTCAAATGACTTGTTAAATGTGCTAAATGCGAGATTGGGAACATTTCTATTGTCTCTGCATGGCTCTCAACATGGCGATGGGCTGACAGCTGAACGGTGCGAACAGTGAAAACAACAGCAACGCTGCTGACAGAGCTAACTGTTAACCTGGGGGGTACTAGAGGGAGTGTGCTATGTTTCAGTAACGGCGCCGTCAGTTGGGACGGCGTTACCAGCTGTAACCACCGTATGAGAGCAGTGCAGAGCGGCGACCGTGAGCTAGCCATTTGGGAGCGCTCACCTGCATGAACATGCACTAAAAGCACGCGTGGCCGGCCCGGCTATGTCAACAAAGCACAGAGAAGCTCGGATAACAACACACGCAGAGGGAGAGTGACTTCATTCTCTGCTCAGGTAGACATTACCCAACTATATCTTTACATAGCAAATTGTTGTTTGCTGCTATATTAATGCTCTGGATATCGTATAGAGCACCTTTACACGTATAGAACATATATAGACACCAAAAACATCCATTAGTGTTGGCTCCAATACTCGCTAACTAAGTAGAGAACTGTAAAAAATTTTGTAAAATGTACAACTGATTTTATATGCATTGCTTATGAACTTATGAACGGTATCTCCTACTTAAATGTCACTCAGACTCAACAACTACAGTTCCCATAATGCCATTTTCAAAACTGAGCTGTGAAACAAAGACTAGTGGAACAGGAGCTAGCTAACAGAAGTGCGGATATCGGTTCATTTTTTAAAAAGGAAAACAACCCAAAAAGTGTAAAAAATTGGAAACTTCCCCATGATGCCAGTTTATACTTCCACTAATTTAAAGTCTTTACATTTGTTTGGACATCACATTATATTGTACTGGAGGAGTTCAGAGTGTTCTTTAAATATAAACTAAAAAAAACATCCTTCTTTAGCCTTTATTTAATTTTCTTTTATTTTATTGTATTCTTGTTTGCAAATGTATTTATGGCACATTTTGTTGCATCTATATCTGTCATCACCAACTTTGAATGAAAGTAATTTGATTTGACTTCAAACAGTTGCCCACCAACAGATGTTTGTGTATTGTTTTATGGAGAACTTTCTGATATTGACAGACACAGTTAGAGAGACAATACTCTGTCTTTTTTGTGTACGTGTGCGTAGATGTGTTTGTAAGCATACGTGTATCTGTATCTGTGTCTATGTACCTTTGTTGTGTGTGTGGCTGTCTGTACGTTAGCTTGAGGTGGGCCTGGCATTTAGATTTAACCGTCAGCATCTCAACAAACAGCATTGTTTGCGCCCAGACAACAGTTCTGTCTGATTTCTTCACATCTCTTTCAGTTGAAAGCGCTCTTCACATCTACAGTAGATGCTTTGTGAAGACGCTGAGGCGTGTGTCTTAAGGACACACAGAATTACACAACCAGTGAAAGATCTCAGCACTGATCAGACAACCGTCTATGGAAAATGTCTTTTTACCACTTCAGTATCACAAACTGTAACCTCCTCTCAGGTAGCTGTTAATGGAACTGATTTTAAATAGAAGTGAAGTATAAGATATGCATTCAAGTTGATATAACTTAATTTTTTTATTTTCTATTTATTCTTTCAGATCAGTTTAGAGTTTATAAACATGAGTCTTTCTGACTGGAAGTCTTTTGACTTGATATGATGAGTTAAATAAATGTACTTCACTAAACTCATTAAATTACATTTCTAAAGAAACATACTTCCCATCGTGCATTTTTGAGGGTTAAAACTCTCCAGAGACCTTTCGTTTTATAGTTTGAAGAAAAAGCATACGTGATGGAGACTTGCTGTGTAAATATATGTTAAGATAAGTTGTTTCTTTAAATAATAATGAAAACAAAGCGAACCACAATATGGAGGTTAATATTGAATTCAGTCCCCAGACACACATGTTTCAATAAAGTCACTTACTTGTTGTCTCTGGCACAAATTGAATCCATCAGCAGCCACAATGGTAAGTTATTTATGTCTTAAGAAAAACTCTTAAAGCTGAAAAAAATATAAAAGGAAAACAAATCTGTTTATAAGTTTACTGTAGGAGCGTGACTGAACAATTGTTGATTATATTCAAGGAAGTTGTTTTTTCAACTTCAGTTAACTTCACTCAGTTGGTTTTAAATTTTTCAAAACTCACAACTTTGAACTAATGATTCAACTTTAGTTCAGTTAACTCACAGTTTTAAGGCAGTGGGGGAAGCATCTTATAGCAATACAAACATTAACATCAATGCATTAAAGGTGCAAAATGAGAAACTGAGAGCATATCTATTGCTTCTCAACGGCTCTTTACCTTTAAGATATTAAAGATATATTTGATACCAAATCTCGACAAGACTGGCAACTGTACATGTTGATAGACAGAGAAAAAAAATACATTTGAAATAGAAAGGAAAAGCTTCAACATAGTTCAAGTTACATAATCAGGTAAAATCAAGTATGCTTTTCGTGCAAGATTGCACAACAAAGTGCTTCATAGAGAAATTAGAAAAAGATCAATGGAGACATAACGAAATAAAGAAATGATGATAGTAGAACGAATAAAATAATGTGAATAAAAGAGACTAGATTAAAACTGTTATAAAATTAGTCTGCTGAAACCTAAACATTACATTATGTCTTGAGATTAAGAACAAAAACCAGATCCAGTGGGTCATGTTTAGATGTCCATTGAGTGTTTTAAAAACAAATTACAGATGTTTAAATTCTAAAATGCAACCAATGAAACATCTGCGCCTGCATTTGCAGTTTATCTAGACTTTTCCAGAAGAGAAAGAATTACAGTAGTCAGCTGGTGATAAAAGCATTCATCTGCCTTTCAGTATCTGGCTGCACTCCGGAGAAGATAAAAGGCAGTTTTGGTTAATGTTCTGATGTGAAATTCAAGTCAGGATCAAAAAGCACACCAAGGTTACTGGCTCGGGGCTCAACGCTCAGTGCCAGGGATTTTCAGTTAGTCTCTCTCTCTCTCTCTCTCTCTCTCTCTCTCTCTGGGCCTTTGCTCCAGTAATTAACCCCAGTAACTTCAACATTTGAGAAAAGTGTCAAAGAGCAACAGCGATCTGTCAGCAAACCACACTCAAAACTAAAAAAAATAATTTAAATAAGATAATTTCATATTAAAGAATGCTTTTCAAGTCATTCATATTATACTTTGATCTACTTGTACTTGACTGCTGAGTGATTTTAAACACATACTTTACTATCTTTAGTGAGAGAAACCAAATAACCAAAGAAATTCTTAGTCGACTGTCACTCATATGATTTTGTCGACTAATCCATTAGTTGATTTAAATCGACAGATCTGTAAAACTGAGTTTCTCCAGAAAGAATTACACAAAAGCTCCACTTTAAATCTTGTGTTTACCAGAGATGTGCTCACAAGTTTCTTAGAAATAAGTCATTCAGCATGAAAAAAGGATAAAAAAAAAACGACTAATCGACTTAAGAAATGTTAGTCGACTAAGAGGGGGCAGCCCTAAAATAGAGTGTAGTGATCAATAAGTAATAAACTGAAGAAAGAAGCTTTTGTGCACTTGTACAGCTGGAGGAAGTATTTTTGTTTTCAATAAATTTCACTTAAGTAGTTTGACTCAAAGGAAATTATCTAGATTTTAAATGGCATCAATTACAGAGTAGAATACAACTTTCTAAGAACCGAAATTTTCTCTCTTGTAATCTCACTTTAATTCACTTTATTTTGTAAGTTTGTTAATTGCTTGAAATAGGCTTTGCGTTGATGTATATGTTTCATTTCATGGGAAATTTGTAATTTTCACTTTCAGTAAATTTAACTTTTAGGTAGGAAGTGTTTTAAACTGTGAATTTCCCAAACTTTCGCTGAAGTAACCGTCTAAATGAGTGACATTTTCTTACTTTTTTCACTTCTGCTCTCTACAGAATCATAAAAAAACAGGGGATTTTCATATCTGATCCTGGCGTTTGGTGTGATCAGCTCTTAACCACGGTGCAGGCGAAACCTACAAAACTACAAACAAAATGAACCACAGCCCTACCTGCCAGGTAGCAACGTGGTAGTGATGAAATTCAATTTCCTCGGCTGCTCCCCGCCTGCCTCTCGGGGCTGTTTTATACAGTAGAAGGCACAGGCACACAGAGATACCACACCATCCTTTACCTCCTTTGATGTTGGCGAGGCACCTGAGGGGGAGAATATGGAGAATTTGTTGATTACAGGGTCCTGTATTCAGTACACACATTGATGCTGGGTGCAGTGAGGTAGTGTATGGCAGGAGGCTCGGCGTGGCAGTTTGAGAGTTTGTGGTAAAAGTGCTGGCAGGGCCGCAGCTCTCTTCTCCCTCTGCCAAGTTTCATATTGTGATTATCGATGGCAGATGTGAATCAGATACAAGCTTATCCTGATCAATGTGGCCAGAAATATAGGCTTTACTTGGAGTCATTTCAAGTATTGGATGTCTGTTGGTGAACGCTTTTATCCAGAGTGCCTAAAACAACCACGGGAGGTTCCCAGCCGCCCTCACAGCAGAGCTCTGTCATTACTTACAGCAGGTTTGTCTTTAAAGGTGCCATCTTTAAAGGTGACTAATGGCCAGTGTTCATTTAACTCTGACAGTGTCACACTATACCAGTGTTTATAAGTGAAGTCCACATTTAGTTTAGAACAGATGTGAGTATACAAATGGTGAAGTCAACACCATGGACTGTACATATAGAGGGACGACACGTCTTCACTTCCTCCCGCTGTAAGTGAAGCCATAATATCCCAGATATGGGAGATGCCATCTTGAGATTTTGACGTCATTTGGAGTCAGAGCCTGCACAGCAGGGATCGGGAGGGCTGGAGCCGCGGTATCGAGGTCCCACCCACACAGCCGCCCGAGCCAATCACGAGCCAAGCTTGTTAGTGGGAGCCACCGAGCTGCTACGTTAGCACCATGGTAGCAGTTTGTGCTAGAAAGACACAATAACTAGTCATAATATCTCCGTAACTATATTTATGATCAAATTGACACATGCTCTATTACACAGACTCGTCACGGTTATGGAAAGTTAAAGTTACACCTCGTCTCTCGTACAATTGCAGAGAATCCGGCTCCGTAACTAGCTCACTCAGAGCAGCTGTCAATTCCAGCCGCCAATCATGACGTCTCATCCCCTTTTTAGAACATCGAATAACTAATTAAAACCAAACTGTGAGGGTTTCTGGACAATAATTCTCATTGTGTTGTGTTGTTAATTGATTTCCAATAATAAATATATACATGCATTTGCATAAAACAAGCATATTTGTCCGCTCCCATGTTGATAAGAGTATCAAATACTTGACAAATCTCTCTTTAAGGTACATTTTGAACAGATAAAAATGTGCAATCAATTTGCGATTAATTCATTTAATTTAATTAATTCATGCGACTAATTCTGATTAAATATCCTAACCGATTGACAGCCTCACTATAAATTAATCTTGAAGTGAATACAACTTATTGCACTGAACTAAAAGTTGCAGTGTGTTTACTCTACATCTCATCCCTATTGGGTAATACTGAGTTCACAGCATGGCAATCAATGCACTGAGAGGAGTATTGGGCAATGCTGCAGCATCACCTCAGTTTCCACAGAACAAGGCGGCAGGTGTCTGCCTGAGCGACACGGCAGTGATTATCATCTATACATCTCTGCCAAGCAGATACTGAGAAAATGACTGTTAACCAGCTTACACTACATTTCCTTGGACGCCATGAATGAGAGATAAAGATCGCTGCATCTGCTACGTACAACGCACCACACACAAACCTTATATCTCTCTCTCAGACACACACACACCTATGCACACACACAAACACACCCTCACAGTGAGAGTGAGTCACTGCTCCACAGCAGCACTCTGACCACAGTTGAGTCTTGACATTTTCTCATGCCTCCAATCTATTTACCAAAGTTCAGACAGGAAGGAACGCATCTCTCACTTTTCCTATCATGTCAACCACTTATAAACAAAACAAGGCAAACAAATACAAGCGTTTTTAAGTTGCTTTAATTTAAAACCACAAGGACAAACTGCTTGTTTCCAACTTGTTTTAAATGAACTTTTGTGATTGAGCAACCACCTGCCTTTCATTGACTCCCTGACATTTAAAGGGGCTTTCAAAAGAATTCAATACATTTGAGACAAACTTAAAGCTTCATATTGTTTTTGATTGATTTTCACGGGAGAACAATGCCTCACTGATATAAAACTCTCAACAATGTGAAGAGGAAGAAATACCGAAAGCCAACAGATCTTTATTGTTTAGCGAAACACATTGACATTGTCTCTGTCTGTAGACATTACATCACTGGGCTTGTCACAGGACAAGTTGTGGTTGGTTATTTATACAGAGCAGCACATTATTATCAGCTACAGTTCAATGACTGACTTGTTTGATGGATAGAAATACAACAAATTCCAATTCCAAACAATTCGAAATCTAATCCTTTACTTTTTAAAATGAGCAATTATGTTAAAGGTATTTCTTTAATCAGTGGTTTCACACAAGGATGTTGGAGATTATGTTTTGAGTCCTGAAATATTTCTTGTTGAAAGACATCATTTCCTGACATGGAAACCAATTCGCTTTGCATCAGTACTTTTCATTTTGATGCTTTTGGACTGCGCCCAAATGACTGAATGAGCGATTTTATTTATCCATTTGGACCTGTCATCCTTTTTCACCGTCCAATTTGATGGCACAAATTTTAAGGGAGTGGAATGGAAACTTTCGAACCATTAAACCTTTTACAAAAACCTTTTAAACATGCTGAATGTTGCATTTGATCCCGCAGAGACGAAGGTAAAAAGGTTACTGGTTTCGGACTGTTTGAACACAGGAACACGAGTGAAGTGATTTATGCCCCTGTATTAACCAGACGCTGGGTTATGGACTTCCACGCTGGGCTGGAAAAAGCAGCAGCATGCAGTGAAGTCACTGACTCATAAGAGAGGGTTTGGGATGGATGGATGGATGGATGGATGGATGGATGGATGGAGGGAAGTGGGAGAGGTAGAGGAGTTTGGACCCTGTGTGAACCACTGAATTAAAAAAAGAAAGAAAAAGAAAGATGACATACTGCCTTATTTGTCCATATGCTGCAAATTATGGCATCTGTTTACAATTTATTTTATTTACTTTGGTGATGCTTGGCCCGGGTTGATTAACATTTTCTGTAGTGTTTGTTGTCTTCTGGAGCGGGATTTGATTGGCACTCTGTGACGGCTGTTTGAAGTGAGCGTAGCGTTGGCTTTGAAGCTTGGGGGATGAAAGCAGAGCATCCAGATATGACTCGAGGATAATCTAGAAATGAATTTTGGCTTGCCTCTGAAGGCGACCGACAGGCGACAAACATGTTACTAGTTGTTGATTAAATGTTACTTGAGATTCAGTGATGCAGGGACATAAAATAGAGATGGAAACTTCTAAATACACATCAGGAAATAAGTTAAATATGTTTGTTTAATGACAACAAGCTGTGGATGCTGGTGGAGGAATGAGCCATCTCTCCTCATCCGTCGTGTGACAGCTCTTTTTATTTATGAGCCATGCTGTTTACAATTGGGACTTTAATTAATGGTATTAATCACTGTTTCCCATCATAGCTGCCTTCAGCAAATCTTGAAAACATTAAATTCTCACCAACAAAATTGCATCAAAATGTGACAAAAACCTATAAGGAAAAAAGTTTGTAATAAAGCCAGTCGGCACTGTTTGAAGAAGTAACACTTTTGAAGTTTTTAAAGCTATTAAGAAGCAAATCTGCTGCAGCTTGTCACAGGTAAAAGTAACTCCAAAAAGTCTATACTTAAGTAACAGGAGAAATACACTAATCCGTATTTAATATTCAATGTACTTAAAAAAAAAAACACATGTTCAATATAAAGTCCTCCTGGCAAGTGAAAAAATATGTTTGGCTTTGACTTTTCTCTCCAAGTTAATCTTATAAACTAAATGTTTTGCATGTTAATCCTTTTCCATAAAGAATCAAGTAAACGCAGGCTCTTTGACAAATGTTTCTGAGCAGAATATTTTGCTTGCAGTTGAGTCTTAAACTAGTGGAGATAAATTGGAAACACTTGAGTGAAGCACAAACTAATAAAATATAGTACTTCAGTTTGTAGTGCAGTATGTGGGAGAAAGAAACATTATAAAACATTTTAGTTACTTGGCAATTATATATACTATATAAAACAATAGAACAATGTTTGATGTAGAGCGTGGGTACATTTTGTTAATAAAATTAAAAGAAAATCAGATTGTTGTATTCATCTATACATTTTAAATATATTTTATCACCGACCAGTGAAAATGTGTATCTCAAAATTTGGTCATTGGGAGCTTTTCAGAAACACTAAATGATTAATTGTTCCTTTCTTCTGTTTTATTCTCTTGTTTTTTTTTAAGATGAATAAACCATTTAAAAACTCATTAGATTGTCTGGAAAAACAAACAAACTGAAAACTGTGCTGTTTTTCTTTGTTCATTAAAAGTTGGTGTTTTGGAGGTACAGTTTTGTTATATTTAAAAGGTTTGCAAATTAATCTCGACCCATAAAAAAATCGATAAAAAGAAAAGAAAAGTTAAAGAATTAAATTTTTAATGTTGCCGAAGCAGTACATAAAAGACACCGTGGAGAAGGGACTGAATTAAAATGTGATTCTTCGTCTGCTGCTAAGCCACAGTGCATTCATTTCTCCGAAACACCCAACTTACTGACACCGGTGAGCTTTTTCACATTTTTACCAACACTGACATCTACTGTCTAAAACTGAGCACAACCTCTCTCATAATCAACCCACTCACTCTATCAAATTTGTGTGTTTTAAAAAAAACAAAACGTTTTAATACAAGCAGAAGCCCAGTTGCTGCAGGATCCTGAATTTGTTTCCTTGTTTCAGAAGATAGAACGGATGTTGCAAGACTTTTTTAACCATCAAACTGTTGACAGAACTGACAGATAAACTGGCTGCTTATATCAGGCAGGGGAAGTTTAGTTTATCAGTGGTTTGAGTATAATACTGTGTTTATCTACAGTCCCTTATAGTAGCAAAAAGAAATATCAAGGATGAGCGTATAACAAATAAGAAGCAAATAAGTGCAATTTTAAAATATTTATGGGTGAAAGAGGTGCAGGATTCTCAGAATTAGCTTTTTTTGCTGCCAGCTGTACCCGTTGCAAAGGAAGCACCTTCAGGTTTTGGCAACGTTCCCCTAACTCAACCACACTGCTGTGTTTCTGCGAATTCTGCACACAAAATTAAACTGCAAAACATTTCATAACCCAGCTCTGCATTCACAACCAAGAGGGTAAAGCAAGTCAGTTGCTTTACCCTCTATTTTACTTGTGAATATACGACTCACCCGACTTTAAAATCTGTTATTTTTGTATGAATCTGAGAGTAATGTAAAATAACAGCATATCTGTCACAAAATATGTCTGTGTAACTATATCAGAGGAAATATTTATCTTGTGGTAATGCAGTTGTAATATTAATATTATATATGATACATACATATAAATCAGACTGATGTGTAAAAGTAGCAATACTACAATTTAAAAATACTCTGTTTCAAGTAAAAGCCGTGTTGTAACCTTACTTAAGTAAAAGTAGGCTACATGAGCAATATCAACAAAATGTACAAAAGTAAAAGTACTTTATGCGGCAGAATGATCATTCTCAGTGTTATTTATATTACATTATTGGATTATTATTACTATATATACGCTATACTTTGTATCGGCTACTGTTGGGTAGGTTGATAAGATAAGATAAGATAAGATAAGATGAACCTTTATTAAGGGAAATTCAGGTGTCAAAGCAGCAACATCAGCAAACAGAGTGAAACACAGGAGAGGTAAAGGTATACAAAAATTATAAAAAAAACAATAATAGAGATATAAAAGATACAGAGTGAATGGGTGAACATAGTGTGTGCAGTCCGTCAATAAATAAATGTAGTATGTGCAATAAATAAATGTAATGTAATATGTACATATGTGCAGTCTATAAAGTGGATATGTAACAATAATATCCTATTTATACACAGAATACCTACATTTATGTAAACTACTAACCTGAAGATTACCCAGTAACTACAAGTAAATGTAGTGGAGCAAAAAGTACATTGTGTGCCTTTTGCTTCTATACGGCTCTCAACATGGCGCTAACGGTGCTAACAGCGCTAACATTGCAAACAACGGCAAAAGTGCTGACAGAGCTAACAGTGTTTACCTGGGGGAACCACAGGCTGGGTGCTATGTGCTTCCACGATGGCGCTGTCGGTCTGGATGGCGTTTTCAGCGGTAACTTGCTGTATGAGAGCAGTGCAGAGCAGATGCAGGGACATGGCAGCCGGTCCGACTATGTAAACAAAGCACAGAGAAACAGAGAGGAATATTCTTTCGTCTTTGAAATGCACTGTGCGCATCATGTTGGTAGGTCATTCTGAGCGGTAGCTCTATTTCCCCGGCATAACCAGGGCAGCGCAGTCCCGTGGGAATGATGCACGTTCATTATGCCGAGGAAAATAACTCTGATTCGGCTATTCATGAATTTAACAACTTTTATGACGTAACGATTTTTAATGTGGGCTATTTGAGTGTTCGTACTGGGAAGTTGATTTACCTAAAAAGGTCCGAGGCCACAGCGGGTTGGCCCGGCGATGTCAACAAAGCATGGAGAAACTCGGATTACGATTACAACCGAGAGCAACTTCATTCTCTGCTCAGGTAGACATATACTCCTCTACATCTTTACAGAGCAAATATTTGTTTAATGCTATATTAATGCTTTGGATGTCGAATGTAGCATGGCCACCATAAAGAGTGACTGTATACCACAAGTGAAGTGAGTAAAAATAGTTGAAAAAGCTTTTGTACTAGTCGCAGGTTGTGAATGACTTTCATCATTTAACAGCAGAGGTCAACTTTGAGCTTATCTTGTGCTGCACAGATGTGATGTAACATTACAGTTGCTGAGAGGAGCCTATCTCCTCCTCTCATCTCCTCTGTTCAGGTACAGTTTGTATAAACTGCATGATGTGGTGAAGGTGCAGGAGGCTGATCTGCAGTCAGCTGTTAAAGGGACCTTGTATTCCCAGTGATGCTGCGGAAGGAGGAGTTGCGTGCTGCCAGATGTCAACTGCGCATGCGTCAAAGTACACAGCCGTTATCAGAGAGAATGATGATAAGAGAGATGATACACTTCATGCTATTTCCGGTTTCAGTTGTAATAACTTATGGCAGAGGATGAATGGGGGAAAATGATTACCCCACCTATTTTCATTATTGGTAGAGTAATAATTTATTGCTTGACTGAGAAATAATGTGTGCATTTGTTGCTTTTTTTTGTATTTTTCTGCTTTGCTTCTGTGAACACACTATGAATTTTGAACACATCAGAACTATGGCTGTCAATCGATTAAAAATATTTAATCGCGATTAATCGCATGATTGTCCATAGTTAATCACGATTAATCGCAAATTAATCGCACAATCTTTATGTTCAAAATGTACCTCAAAGGGAGCTTTGTCAAATATTTAATACTCAAATATGCTTGCTTTATGCAAATGCAAATGAAATCAACTAACAACGCAAAACAATGACAAATATTGTCCAGAAACCCTCACAGGTACTGCATTTAACATAAAAAAATATGCTCAAATCATAACATGGTTACCCCCACCCCCCCCCTCTCCCTAACACACATACACACACACAGACTTGCACATGGCTTCGGCCATGGACTGCTTTTTCATTCATCCATTTTTTATATCCATATGTACCGTATACTGCGTATACTGAACTATTTTTCACTATTTTCAGTATTTTACTAGTATTATTACTATATTAGTATCATTATTTTTAACTTTCAAGATGTTTAAAATTGTTCCTGTATTGTGTTGTTAATTGTTCACTTCAGTTCAGACAACTTTATTTATCCCAGAGGGGGCAATTAATTTGTAGCATTCCCAGTCCATACATCCATCCATCCAACAAACAACCAATAGTTAGTTAAGTCAAAGGAAACATATTAAAGGCATGGGGCAGTTGGAGAACCAAGTTACAATAAGAATCATATAAATACGATTATAGCAATGAAAGCCAAAAAATAAGAAACAATATATGAAAACAACATATCTTAAAGTTCCTCTAAATAACAGTCATTTAAAATGGGTATGGTCTGTGTTCAGCAGCTTAACAGCAGAAGGGATAAAAGACTCGGAGTAACAATTTGTTCTCCTTAAACGCACATTATAAACATTATAATGTCAGCCTGAAGGCATCAGAGAGAATTCAGCCGAAAGAATCTGATCTGGTTGGCTGATCATTTTTTTTTATTTCTAAGCCACCTGTTTCTCCCAAATTGTGCCCAAGTCCTTCTGCTGAACTCCACTAATCTTTGAGCACACTTTGACTATACTATTTAGACTGTTCTTGTCCTTCACAGACAGCCCGTACTACTGTACTATTCCACGAGCCTCTACAATTACTCCTCGGGACAAATAAAGTGATTTGAATTGAATTGAATTGAACTCAGGCTGAAATGCTGAATTGTGGTGTGAACCATCTTGTTGTTTGTTTTAAATGTTGTATCTTTGACGATGGCAAGATTGCCTCAGGCTTGCTTGCGTGACTTGTAACGTGACGTGATGACGCAACGCCGCACCACGCAACACCTCCCTGCTCTCTCTCGCCTCTCTTTCTCCTCCTCTTTGTGCAGCTGACAAGCCCCTTCTCCACCAGGACAGGAACACACACAGAGAGAGGTACGTTATGTAGCCTATCTACTACTGAAATGCAACATCTTCACTGCTCTGCTCTGTCTCTGCTACCAGCCTGGAGGACTCTGACCTCCTGCAGCCTGGAGATGTTTAACCGGAGAGATGCAGCAGAGATGATATAGTAGGCCTCTGCAGAGCTGCTGGTAATAGCATGGTGTGCTAATGCTGCGGTCATTTGACAGACAGTGCAGGAGTCAGTGGTCAGCAGTTATAGTCAGGTAGTAGAAGTAAAAGAAGCTTAGCTATCTTACTGTTTTACCCTGTTGACATTGAAAAGTGTCTCTTCCTGTTAACCTGCCTGAAGGTGTCTCTCTGGAGGCATTTGCCCGCTGTCCACCTTGATAGAGAGCTAATGCTAATCTGTTAGCAGGCGAGGTGCAGAGAGATGCTGCCTCTTCACAACCTCTTTGTCTCAATCAAGCTGTGTTCACTCTACAGAGACTACACTTTCAAGTCTTGAATCTTGATAGTATGTCTGTATCACAGCTGGGTTTCCCCTCAGTTACACTACAACTAAGGTGGTGTTGAAGGGCAGTGTTACATCCTTAACTTAGTGCAGGGGTCAACAACCTTTACTATTAAAAGAGGCATTTTAGGCAAAAACAAACAAAAGAAAAGTCTGTCTGGAGCAGCAAAACATTTGAGCATTGTGATAAAGGTAACACAGTTTATAGTCTAAGTATATAGTATATAAGTCTAATGCAGGGAGGGTCAAAGTGAAAATGTGTGAAAGGAGTATTAGGGCCACATTGAGGGAAAAAAACATCTGAGATTTCCAGAATAAAGTCATAATAGTATGATAAAAAAGTCGTAATATTATGAGAATAAAGTCATAATAGTATGATAAAAAAGTCGTAATATTATGAGAATAAAGTCATAATAGTATGATAAAAAAGTCGTAATATTATGAGAATAAAGTCATAATAGTATGATAAAAAAGTTGTAATATCATGAGGATAAAGTCATAATAGTATGAGAAAAAAGTCATATTATGAGAATAAAGTCATAACTTTACGAGAAAAAAAGTCGTAATATTACAAGAATAAAGTCATATTACGAGAATAAAGTCATAACTTTATGAGAAAAAAAGTCGTAATATAACGAGAATAAAGTCATAATATTACAAGAATAAAGTCATAACTTTACGAGAAAAAAAGTCGTAATATAACGAGAATAAAGTCATAACTTTACGAGAAAAAAGGCGTAATATTACGATAATGAAGTCGTAATATTGCGAGCAAAAAGTCGTAATATTATGAGAATAAAGTCAGAACTTTACGAGGAAAAAAGTTGTAATATTACGAGAATAAAGTCAGAACTTTAAGAGAAAAGAGGCGTAATATTATGAGAATAAAGGCGTAATATTCAAGAATAAAGTCATAATTTTACGAGAAAAAAAGTCGTAATATTATGAGAAAAAAGTCATAACTTTACGAGAAAAGAGGCGTAATATTACGAGAATAAAGTCATAATATTACGAGAATAAAGTTGTAATATTAAAAGAAGAAAGTCATAACTTTACGAGAAAAAAAGAAAATAACGTGTAAAATTACTACTTTATAATATTGACTTTATTCTCATATAACGACTTTTTCTCATAAACTTGTGACTTTATTCTCAAAATCTCAGATTTAATTTTTTTCCTCAATGTGGCCCTAATACTCCGTCGTACCGTGGTACCATTAGACCTACAACAATGATAAATAAAAATGAAAATATAAATATAAAGCAGTTATTCTTATTTTAAAAATCCACCGGGAGCCACAGGAGAGGAGCTAAAGAGCCGCATGTGGCTCCTGAGCCGCATGTGGCTCCTGAGCTGCAGGTTGTAGACCCCTGCTGTAGAGAGACTAGACTTTTCAAATCAATCGTAAGTCTGTATCACAGTTGGATTTCCCTTCAGTTATACTACAACTAAGGTGGTGCTGAAAGGCAATGATACATCCTTAACTTAGACTGACAATAACCTGATATTTTCAGGTGGAATTTCATTCATTCATTCATTCATTCATTCATTCTCACTGTGCAATATCATTTTCCACTTGTGCAATTTTGTTAATAGTCTGTTTATTGTCAATACTGTATATATTGCTCCTATTTTTATACTTCCTTCTATTTAAATGGTTCATATTTTAATACACTTTGTTTAGCTCTTTTTTTTTTACTGTGTTAGCTGATGCAGCTTGTTTTTTGCACTATCCCCTTTGCTGCTGTACACTGCAGATTTCCCCACTGCGGGACTAATAAAGGAATATCTAATCTTATCTCTTATCTTATGCTAGGTCAAGTGTAACATTTCACCAGTGGTCCTCATCATGCTATGGGATTGATGCCCTCTTTCTTTTGTAAAGTTAGTTGGTTTAACTGTTATATAAAGATATGTTCAACCTAGAGTCATTATCTCAGGACACCTCAGTGACAAGACTTTGCAGAGGCATCATATATGCAAAGTTGTCCTCTACGGGCTCTGACATGTGTGAAAGCTAAAAAACTACTCAGGCGCAGGGTGTGTGTTGGCAGACTGTGGATGGGTGTGAATAGTTTAGTTGGCATGCCATTTGTATAAGTGTTAACAGGCACTGCAGATGCCTGACATTAGTCCACTTCCTGTCCAAGTGCTTCTTTATGACCACAGTACACCCATGATGACTGAGGTTCAGACAGAGGGGGCATCCTGAATGATGTCTAGAGGTGGACATGGGCCTTAGGACATGCCAGGAGATGTCAACAGACATTTGTTATGTCAGAGCTGATGCTGCACTGTTATTTAAGAGGGCAAAAATTGAGGAGAAAATAGTGGCTTGCAGCAGAGAAACATCCGGGGCCCAAATGTGCATAGGGATACAATGCTGGCGCAAAAGGTTGGAGAGTTGTTGAGAAAAGGTGAGGGAGAATAGGCTTGAAGGAAAGATTTTAAAGATTTTCTGATGTTATTTTGGTGATTGGCAGGGAGACTCTTCATGCATTCCTTCCAGACTTTCCAATATTATTGAGTACAGATGTCATTTTTTTGCCTAACAATCATTTTGAGACATTTTTATCTAGGGCTGTCCTCGACCAAAGACATTTTTAGTCGACTAACACTAGTTGATTTAATAGACAGATCTGTAAAACTGAGTTTCTCCACAAATAATCACACTAAAGCACCACTTTAAATCTTGCGTTAATTAGAGATGTGCTCATAAGTTCCTTAGAAGTAAGTCAATCAGCTTAAAAAATGACTGGTCGACAGATAAAAACGACCGAGCAGTTGACTAATCAACTAAAGGGTGCGACCCTAATTTTATCATGCAGGAACAGATATTGCAATACTGTAGGATAGTTGCAGTTCTTGGGATTTCAAGAAACGTTAATTGAGAAATTGTAATCCGTAAGTTTTCTATTCACCTGGTTCAAATTCCTGTTCTATCTACTATCAATATGCACATGTATGTTATCAATAGGCCTGCGTAACAACTGTACCCTGATAAATGTTTTGCTATTGAATAATGGAACCTCTATTCATAATACATAATGATGAAATAGACATACATAATGATGAAGTAGACATGTCTTGCACAACAGGCTTTTCAGGAAAATGAAGGACAAAGAGGTTCACACATGAGCACAGCCAATCCAGAGCGTTAGCAAATAGTCTGCTTTGTGCTACAGTTTGTGACTCTCATTATTCTTTCTACACTTGGCTTCTTCCACTTTTAAACATCAAGTTTGATTCAGGAAAATTACTATACTATAGTGTCAAAAATGACCTTTACTTTCCCTAATTTGTAAACTAGTGGGCAACAGAATGGGCATGGGGGAAGGAATCGATGAATGCATTGGCAAAGCTTTTAATTTGAGTGTATTTAAAATACCCAAACTGGAAATTAACAGCTAATGCCAAAATGTGACACCTGCATAAAAGCTGCCCTCTGTGCTGATAGGAATGCAAGTTTTAACGAATGTGTTCCCGTGTGTCTTGCATAAGACAATAACTTGATTAGATTTGTACCTTTCCTATGCATCAGTGACCTCCAGTTGCTCCCACCGCCCGCCTTCCTGTTTCAGCAGCACTGAATCACATCTGATCTGTCATTCTGCTACTGCGTGGTTACTGTGTCTCTCCCTCTGCTCTGTGACTATCGACTCTGGCTGTCCTAAAGCTGTAACACGCAGAGAGAGGACAGCAGGGATGTCATTTCTCAGAGAGACTGTTACATTTTTTTACTTTTCTGTGTAGTTTTTTTTAGTCCCAGCCTTGATCCTCCTCTTTCTCTTTGCAGATGATGGCTGTACCTCCCACCTACATTGACCTTGGAAAGTCTGCCAGGGATGTTTTCACCAAGGGATACGGTAAGCACCAAGCAGCCAACCACACTCATTTGTTTCATCAACATTTACAGCAGTGTGATATTGAGGAAAAGGGGGTTTGAATCACAATAAAACACTGCCATGATGTGTAGCCATGATGAACTGAAGAGATGAAACATACCTCTGAAACAGAAAAATATATTTTCAGAAAGCAGAAATCAGCCATTCCCTGTGTATTAAATGCATTATAAAATACTGAATAGGGATGAATCTATGTAACAAAGTTAATGGAGACTAAGCCATTTTATAACACAGAGAAACAGCAGCATGAAGTATATACATATATGCTTTTATTTCATTATAAAACCACATTAAAGACTTGACAAAGCTCCTCCAGAGCCACAGAATACACTATAGAGCTGTTTTTCACAGGCTGTGTAGTACTACCTGTGAGTTGTGCAGCGTTTTAGCACAGTATATTTGCATGTTTCCACATGTCATTGTCTGATTACAAAACCTAGGTGAAATATTAAGCTCTCTGGCACCATGATGGAGATGGAGAGCATTGGTAGCCTCTACCAGATTAGCAGTTTTGCCTTGTTTGTGCTAATGCTTCTCTAAATGCTTTTAAAAAATAAAATGTGAGGCTTTTTATTGCATGTTCGCTTCTTTATTCGTGAAGAGGGTAGCAGTGGTAGAATTTGTCTTTAGTTTTATTTCCACATCATTCTTCACACTATCTTTTTTTTTTAATCACTATATACACACACTAGAAGAACAAAACCTTCTTTTTATATTGCACTATGATGTAATCACGGAGATTTCTTGCATGATCGGATGTGACACTTCCTCTTAGGCTTTGTACAAATCCAGCCCCTGCGTAATGTTCAACCCAATGCCCAATGACAGCAAATCATGCAAACCAGTTGCTGTGCTGTTTATGGCTTCCCACTAGCTGAACACATGTTGAGGAGTAGTTAGTACAGAGCCTGCAGTTTGTATACAGTACACACAGCTGTGCTCCAAGGGTTACTGAATAATGTCCACTTAATATCGAGGGAATTCCCAGTTGTTGCAGAGCAGACTGATTCATTTGAACCACGAAGGCTGATTCACTGCAAGTTTGGCTGTGACTGTAATTCATCACTGTGGGTTTCACTGCAGGCTTAGGCGGTGGCCACATGGAACAATTGGAGTTCATCACCTTCACAGATTAGCCTCAAAACTGAGAGTAGTTATGAAGCTGGTGACAATTTCATAGGGTGGAAACTGCAGCTTTATATGACAGTGATGGTTAAATTATTGGAAGGTTTAGTGAGGCGGAAGCTAGGACGAGTTAGGAATCGTACCAGGCCTGAAAGTACATGAAGGAGATCTCTGGGTCATGTGAAGTGTGGTTGGGTGAATCAATTGATGGCTGTAATGCTGGGTAAGGCCAGGAATGGGGCTTTAGGCTCAATCTGTTAACCAGCCTTCTAGCTATTATTCATATCTGACAGCACTAATGCTCTCACAGAGTTTACATCAAATCAATATGAACCTTTAGTCGGTGGCATATAAATAACTTTAAATGCACTCTGGAGGCTGATAAATGGCTATTTCACAGACATTAATCAATGACTTGATTTAATATGTTTTAAATTATCTAAAGGGATTATTTGAATGTGTATTAATATAATTATAATACAGTTTTGCATGATTAATAATACTGGCATAAGTAGTACTTGTTTTGAGGGTTTTAAAAATCCTGTTTCACTTCAATAATGACATTTTTCAGAGTGGTTATTATTATTGGATGTTACATTTGTATTGTATCCTGACGTCATTTTTGATCTTTTATTCAATATTTTCTGTTTCAGGCTTTGGGGTCATCAAGCTGGACTTGAAAACAAAGTCTGAGAATGGAATGGTAAGTCGTCGCCAGGGATTATCAGATTATCCGAGCTGCCACTCTAGACTGCAGCCATCCTATCATAGCTTAAGAGGCTCCTGGCCGATAACTAAGTGGCTGGTTATCTGATCTCCTACATGTTGCCAGGACAGCTTGGCCTCGGTTACAGCTTGGCCTCGGCTACTGAGATCAAAATGACAGATTAGCCGACTAATCAACTAAGATGGGGCAGCCCTAGACATTAACAATAAGGTGCTTTTAACATGGTAATGTTCTGGCTATGTAACCTGTCAGTACGACTGTAAACACCGATACTATCATCTGCAGGAGTTCACCAGCACAGGCTCGGCCAACACCGAGACCAGCAAGGTCG
Organism: Sebastiscus albofasciatus; assembly: GCA_916701655.1. NCBI lineage: Eukaryota > Metazoa > Chordata > Actinopteri > Perciformes > Sebastidae > Sebastiscus > Sebastiscus albofasciatus. The sequence goes on along the minus strand of CAKAOI010010767.1, from coordinate 5,104 downwards.
CCGGGTCCCTGGAGACCAAGTACAAGTGGCAGGAGCACGGACTGACCCTCACAGAGAAGTGGAACACCGACAACACCCTGGGGACCGAGCTCACCCTTGAAGACCAGGTTGGTGATTGGGTGTGGGGTATATTCCTTTTTTATTCACCAAGGTCTGTAGCTCAAGTAGTGGAAGCCATTTGTCTTGTTATACATTGGACTGTAGTTTCATCTGATGAACAATTAATGTTAAAGTTGATCAGTTTAAATACTCTGAACTTTTATTTTTTGTTTGCTAAATCTTGCTCTCCTGTTCCACAGTTGGCAAAGGGGCTTAAGCTGACGTTCGATTCCTCCTTCTCGCCAAACACCGGGTAAGAACAGCTCCATGAGAACCATGAAAATGTAGTTAATTTCAGTGAGAATTCAAGAGTTCAGTGGAATGAAATCCAGTGTTACTTCATGCGGTTTTAGAGCTACAGTGACTAGGTTTACACAATTTGTTGCAAAATAGAACTTCAGTCATATAATGAAGACCTTTTATGTCTTACTTATGGCCTAATTTGACTTTTCCTGGGTCATTTTAGATGAATCAATTTAAATAATTACATTTTAACAAGCAAACATGTAAGCTACTTGGCCATTAAAAGATGTGGCATTTCAACTGCTACACAGAAACAACATTTGACTAGCATACAGCTGCTCTTACATTTAGGTAAATGGATAAATTGTTCATTGCAAAGAGCAATCGTTTTAGACATTTTTGTACCACCGCTTCTAAAAATGTGTGACTAAATGGTTGCAGTCTGTAGCCCTGATAAACTGCACTACTTTTTTAGTTTCATTGTCACAGCAGTGTGATGTTTCTAGCTCTGGGAAACCTTGGCCTTTGACATTAACAACCTGTTCTCTCTGCTGGACATTCCTGCCAGCAAGAAGAGCGGCAAGGTCAAGACGGGCTACAAGTGCGACCACATTAACCTTGGCTGCGACGTCAACTACGACATCAACGGTACAGCCATCCACGGCGCAGCGGTGGTGGGCTACGAGGGCTGGCTGGCCGGCTACCAGATGACCTTCGAGGCCGGCAGGAACAGGATCACCCAGAGCAACTTTGCGGTTGGATTCAAGACGGACGAGTTTCAGCTCCATACAAATGTGTAAGACTACATGAAGCAGCAGATGGTCATTAGTATGCTGGTGCAGTTCATGCACATTTAAATTTAAGGTAGCAAGGAGAGTAAATGTATACTGTCCTGGTGCTGATGCTACCCTGGTGCTTGAAACTAAAGCTGAGCTGGAGAGAGAAAAACTAGACTCGGTCAAAACCGAGTAAATGTCTGGACTGTGTATGGTCAGTGTGTGAATTTGTGGCTAAATTATTATACAAATAGTCAGTGGTCATGTCTATAATGTTAAATCCAGCAGGGTATGTCCACCAAGACACACCCTCAATCCAATGTGCAAGCATATTTTTACAGTTTGAAACTAAACCAACTATGTATAAAACTATACATTCTGATATTAGGTCAGAGTTTCTGTCCTTTGGTACTTGAACACAAGTTATAGGCTTAAAGTTCTAGCTATAAGTGAAACAACTTGGCCCAGACGACTGACCCTGACTACGGTTTTCTTGTCCTTGTCTGACTGACTAACTTGTTGCCCATTTGGCTGTTTGCCGGGCACCCAGGTGCCTTGCAGTTATTTTTACACCCAGGTGATGGGATTTACTATATTGCAAGTGAGGCAGAGTGAGTGGTTGGCAGGCATGAAGGGTGAAAAGGCAGAGTGAGGTTGTGTCGGACAGTGTGAGAGAGAGAGGGAGGGACGGGGAACGGTGTTAGTCTTGTTTCCTGCTGTGCCCCTGGTCAAGCCTGTCTGTTTCAGTCTACAGCTGAAGTGGTTATGTGAGGTCAGACAAAGCATAATGTAGGCTTTTACGTCAGTGTCCGTGCGCCCACCTGAGCAGCTCTTTAACAGACATGCAAGATCTACAAAACCATAATTTCTCCCTTTTAAGGGGTAAATATCACCTTTAGGGGAACAGCATTTGTGTAGCATCAACATTTACATATATTCCAATGTGCTGTTTTTCTTCAGAAATGATGGCACTGAGTTTGGTGGTTCCATCTACCAGAAGGTGAATGAGCAACTGGAGACGGCGGTCAACCTGGCCTGGACTGCCGGAAACAGCAACACCCGCTTTGGCATCGCCGCCAAGTATCAGATTGATCCTGATGCGTCTTTCTCTGTGAGTAGTGTGTAACCTGAAGTAGTAGTAGTTGTAGTAGTGGTATAGTCACGTGTTGTATGATGACAATGTCACTTTATTGGTCCCTATTAGGAATTCCTGTTTTAACCTACTCGCACTTAACAAGGAATTCATAGTGCAGGCTTAAATCCCAGAGCCAATTAGTGTGAATGGTTGTTTGTTAGTGTAATTATATATATTTAACTATTATTAATATGCTAATAATGAGGCCTACATGCCTTTCTGATGTGAGACTATTTTAGTGGTGGCACTTACAAATTACAATTTAGATTTTACATTTTGCTCGGAGCAGGCAATAAATTACCCATGATGTATTTATCATTTATCAATATGTGTTGATCTTTGTATGATTTTCATCTGTGGTTTCCACGCAGGCCAAGGTGAACAACTCCAGCCTCGTGGGCCTGGGCTACACTCAGACTCTGAAGCCAGGTGAGTGCGCTTTGTATATAACTCAGGGGTCAAGTACTGAAATGGGCCAAAACACTGACGTGTTTACAAAGACCAGAATATTTTAATATTTACTCAATTTAGAAAACACTGTGAAGCAGAAAGCACAATTTAACCATGGAATTAAGATGTGTATGTGGATTATTCCATCTTTAGCCATGTACAGAGTACACCTTGATCATATTACGGCTCCCTAGCATGGCATTTTCAAACAGCTGGAGAATGCATGCTACTACTTCTATTATTCTACATTGATGCTCAGATGAAAATAGAACAGTTATTTGAAGTTTTGCACAATGCTTGTGAAGGGTTATTTATAGCCAACAACTACAGTCTCTCAAGGGTAAACGAGTAGCAACATTACAGAAAGATGGGCTTTGAGATTGAATGCCGGGGGGGGGGGGGATTGACATGATGGTGGGATCTTTGGTAAATCAAGAATCAAGAATGGAATAGTTCAGTAAAGCTACGTTCACACTACATGTCTTTCAAAGTCGTCAGATCGCAGTACTGTTCACACCACACAACTTGCTGTCTTTTAATCGGGAGACTTTAAGTCATTGTGGTTTTCACACTTCATGACTGACCGGTGACAGGGCTTCACACACTGCGAGATCTTTTATGAGGTAAACGGTAAATGACATTATACCATACGTGAGACACATTGCCGGTGTTGCTGTTGGCACTTGTGTTTACAGAATAATTTGTTTCCACCGGTTTCCACACTCTTTTTAGTATTTATTCTTCTAGGTGCAACAACAACTTTGCTCCATGTTGCAAATGCAGCACATACAGTAAGTTCCTATTGTTACAGGGGACCCCTCCTCCAGGTTTCCCCTCAACTCGTGTCTTGTGCTCTCATTGGCTTTAGCTCGTGGCCGGAGTCCCTGACAGGTCCAGATATTTAGCATGCTAGATATCTGGAATGTGTCTGCGAGTCGTCCGTGAGCATCGGCGAGCATCGGCGAGCACCGGCGAGCACCGGCGAGCCTCTCAGTTCACACATGACGCTCGAGCACCAATGTGCGAGCAGCGAGCCAACGCTTATTTGCCTCTGATCTGGGGCTTTTTTCGGGGAGCTCCAAAAATGCCGGGGAGCGGAAAATCAGGGCTAAAGTTGTGTAGTGTGAACCAGGCATGAGCAACCTGTATAATCAAAATACAGTTTCAGACTGTGGAGGATTAGGTAGCAAAGAAATGTATAAATGTATACACTTCTATAAATTGCCCTTTCCGTGCCTGGCTTATGCTGTGTTTGTTTCTGCAGGCATCAAGCTGACACTCTCTGCTCTCCTTGACGGCAAGAACATCAACGCCGGTGGCCACAAACTTGGTCTCGGCCTCGAGTTCCAGGCGTAGGAGGATGAGGCAGACGCCCTTCAAGTCCTCCTAGCTCACACGCATTCCCCACCAAAAAGAAGAAAAAAAAATCCAAATCCTTTATCGATTAGCTAGCCCTCACAAAACCCCTGTGTCTCCTAGACATGCTACAACTGGAGGCAAGACAGCATAAAGGTCAGATCGTTCTTGCAACGATCTACCACTTTTAAAGGACCACTTTAAGGGAACATTATATTTTGAAAATAAAGAGCAGAGTTCAGAACAAAACTACACCCGTTTAACAGAAAGTTTTATCTTGAATTGTGTAGCTTGCAAGGGAAAAGTAGCGTTGAGTACAGTCATGTCGGTCTCACTCTTTGTCATTTCACTACACAATGCTTTAATTTGTATGTCTCTCTGCTTTCCAATGCAGATCGAAGGGAAAGAGCAGTTTGCGTACAGTTGAGTAGTTACACCACCAGATGGTGCTGTTGCATAGCGCCATTAAGCACTCCTCGCTCAAAAGTTGTAGTGGTGAAATAACTGTTTGATTTTCACACTTCTGCACTGGAGCTCTCATGTCTGTCTTGATATATTATACTTAATGGGAAGGGTTAGTTGTCCCTGATGTAAGCAGCTGTCATTAGCTCTAAGAGACACTACACCCCTATGTGGACATTCTGTGTTTTCGTCTCACTTGTTTTTTTGTGTCTGTGCATTTGGTGTGAAAAATGTCTTTTGTTACATATAGTAAAAAGAATATTATTTTATTGACAGTCTTGCATAGTTTAATCCACATGTGAAGTCTTACGAAGGAAGGCAAAGACCTGTCAATTCTTCCTGGTCGAGCAAAGGAAAGGAAACCATTCATGCACACAGTTACACAAATAATAATGATTACAGTGGACAGGAAATGGTAGTCTTCCACAACTGGTTATGGGAATCATGCTTAGCGTATTTGACAGTATTGTCATTCCTTGAATTAAATAAAGAACATCTTGAACCAGTTTGATTGTATTTTTGGTCTTCTGCCTTTTGTCACTTAATAATCTTTTCATGACTAATTTCAACCCATGTTTATTTA
>CAKAOI010010760.1:0-40464 GCA_916701655.1 Sebastiscus albofasciatus | reverse complement strand
TCTCTAGTTTGTGGCTGTAAAGTTTCATGAGGCTGTGATTATCCTAGAGGTCACCACAGGTCATTTTATACAGTGAGGTCACGTTTAAAAAAAAAAAAATGGTCTCACTACAATGAAATGGCTACTATGGGGACTGACATCATCACACATGAATACAGTTGGGCTCATTGGATCCACAGGAGTTTCAGCTTTACAGTGATACCCAATTTATGTAATTCAAAACTGTTTAGGGACCCCAGTATACAGAAATATTCATATACACCATTTTAGAATAGGCGAAAATAAAGAACTGAATGCAAAAAACAGCATGTGATTATCATAGAGTGGGCATGTCTGTAAAGGGGAGACTCGTGGGTACCCATAGAACCCATTTTCATTCTCGTATCTGGAGGTCAGAGGTCAAGGGACCCTTTGAAAATGGCCATGACAGTTTTTCCTCGCCAAAATTTAGCGTAACTTCATAGCGTTATTTAGCCTCCTTTGCAACAAGCTAGTATGACATGTTTGGTACCTTAGGTTTTCTAGTTTCATAAGGTGCCAGTATCTTCACTCTAACTAAGAAAATTGAGCCTGAAGTGCTTATTCATCATATGCACAAGTGTGCATTTATTTATTACTTCAAATGACCGCTGTCCTGTGAAAGTCCAACTTTAAAACAACTTTTTGAATATGGATTCCAGTAAATAATTCAAACTCATTTCTGTTGTGTTGTGAAACTCTTTTCAATGAAACATGATTTCTAAACAGGGCAACATGTATCTTATTAATCCATTTGATAGGTGCTAGAATATTAGTTCAATGATTTCTACTCCAGATATAAATACTGCTTTAGTCTTCCCACCATGAATAGAGTAGTATAGAATAGAGTAGAGTAGTAGTATGTATTTTCAGTCCTATTTCTTTGTCTGTTTTTTGGCATTGATGCAAATTTGTTTTAACGCCATTAATTTCTTTAAAGGTTTAACGCAATTTGCGATTTTGTAGCGGGCTCTGTTTTAAAGTGAAGATACTGGTATCATTTGAAACTAAAAACCATGAGGAATTCATGGTTACCAACCATGTCATACTAGCTTGTCACAAAGGAGGCTAAGTAACGCTCCAGTTTTCTGCTAAATTTTGGTGAGGAAAAACTGGCATGGCCATTTTCAAAGGGGTCCCTTGACCCCTTTAAGGTACATTTTGAACAAATAAAAAATGTGCGATTAATCGCGATTAACTTTTCTAATCAATTGACAGGCCTTTTTTTTATCATTTGTGTTGAAGTGCCTGTGGTGGGTAGCAGTTAATATAATTTTAGTGAGTGAACACCCTTATAATTTACAGAGAATCTACAGAACAGTTGTGTAGGTCAGTGTTTGTACTGTATGAATGTCCTGTCATCCCCAGCACACACACACACTTCACCTGTTGCTCATCTGTCTGTAATTGTGGAGCTGAGATAATTGTGGGGTTTGAATGACGTGATGAGAGTAGAAACGCGGTACACTCCATGTTTTCTCCTCAGTACACATGCACACAGTAAGCTAGTGAAAAGCTGACAGAGTAGAGTTAAGCTCTGCCTCCTTGTATTTCTATGTGCTGTTGGTTGTGTATCTGATGGCATGTCTGCCCATGCAGAAATACACTTGACATAAAATCAAAATTAGTGTGCATGCACAGGTGAAATGTCCTGTTTATGGCCTGTCAAATTGTCTTTAATCACTGCAAAGTCTGCACACTTTTCTACTGTTTTTTGTTGCACCTAGAAACACATTTTCCTTTGACTTTATATTTTGTATGTGTCCTTTGAACCACATGTTTCCAGTTTATTTCCTTTGTTTACGTTGCATACCCTCCCTGTGATACGTTGATGAAAAGGTAATAGTGTCGTCATTGTCTAATTTGCACATTTTAGTTATGAAATCAACTGTTTTAACAAAATGTTAAGGTACACATGATGTAGCAGGCACTGCCATTTGGTCATAAAGTCCATTATGTAAAAATTAGGGCTGTCAAAGTTATTGTGATAATAATGTGTCAACGCAAATTCGTTTTAATGCCTCTAATTTATTTAACGCAACTTGCATCTTTTAGGATGTAGTGGGCTCAAACCTAAGGAATTCATTGGTACCAACTATGTCATACTAGCTTGTTGCGAAGGAGGTTAAATAACACTCCAAACTTGCGCTAAATTTTGGTGAGGAAAAACTGTCATGGCCATTTTCAAAGGGGTCCCTTGACCTCTGACCTCCAGATATGTGAATGAAAATGGGTTCTATGGGTACCCACGAGTCTCTCCTTTACAGACATGCCCACTTTATGATAATCACATGCAGTTTGGGGCAAGTCATAGTCAAGTCAGCACACTGACACACTGACAGCTGTTGTTGCCTGTTGGGCTGCAGTTTGCCATGTTATGATTTGTGCATATTATACAGTAACTGAGGATTTCTGGACAATATGTGTCATTGTTTTGTGTTGTTAATTGATTTCCAATAATAAATATATACATACATTTGCATAAAGCAGCATATTTGTCCACTCTCATGTTGATAAGAGTATTAAATACTTGACAAATCTACATTTTGAACATTTGAACTAATAAAAAATGCGATTAACTATTTTAATCGATTGACAGCCCAAGTAAAAATACTACTTACAAGACGATTCCTGTCACTGCTGGTTCATATACAGTCAGGGTGAAGAAGGCTAATGGTGCTATAGTTTTCTGCACACTCTTTTAGCTAACTGGGAAGATCAACACATTAACTGTGTTATCAAAAAAGGACTTTACATATGTACAAAAATTCAGAAAACACTCAAATGTAAGAAGAAATTACATACAGTTAATTATTTTGAGTGTTTATTGTGATGTATTGCTTTTTTAATATAATGGATGGGAGATGATTTTTGTTTAATGAAAGCTGTCATTAGCACGTGTTTGTTCATACTTCTCATTGTGGTTTGAGAAAACCCCTCCATCCTGTCTCCTCGTTTGGTTTAGGTTAGAAACCCTCTTTGTATTAGCTGTATATTTCATCGAATTTATAACACCTTTGTTATGGATTTTTGGATGTATTTATTATCTCTGCTATGGACAGACTTCCAGATCAAATGCTGGCATTTACACCCTGCAGCACTGTCTTTAAACCTTTCAGCACAGTTCAAGTTCAGTTTGGATCATAGCAGAGCCTCAATCACACAGAAAGAGTCACTAAAAACATGGCGCCGTCCGTTGTCTTCCTGTGGAACCGTGTGTGTGTGGCGTCTCTTTTGCGACACTGGCTCCCGCTCAGACAGACTCAGTCACTCTGAGTCGGGCATTAGGCATTTTTTGAAGCAGACCACCTGTAGGGATGCATCTGCATGTGATTACCACGTTAGCGTACATCGCCGCTGCGCTGTATTGCTCTATAATCTCACTTCCTGCTTGTTTATCTCTTTTAATGCAAGCCCTATAATTATAGCATGTTATTAGGCCATGCTATCTTATTTTAGCTGTGACTGGTCAGCTGTTTTGCAGTGTGTGGGAGTGCAGTGATTTGAACCGTGGGTTCTGGAGCTGGAGTAGATTACCAAGGAAAGCTGCAGGAACCGGAGTCAAAGGGACGCTGCAAAGCCACAAAGATACTTTCTGAGGTTTGCCTTGGAATTCAGCTCAAACTATAACTTTACAAGAAATTAAAGATTTCTAAATGAATTGAATTTACAACATTTTTAAACAAATTTGTTATTGCAGCTTATCATTATAGGGCTCTATGTACAGTGCAGAATGTTGGTTCAGGGGGCTCAAAAAATCGATTCACCTATGTATCATAATTTTTTAATTGGTTTTTTAATGCCAAAATCGATATATTTGCTTCATTTGAGTCTATGTGGAGGTAGAAGGAAGTTACCGCTTTTATTGTTGTAGTCTGAGTAACGTGACGTCATATCCGTTCTGTATCCGTCAACTAAAACAAACCGCAGCGAGCCGAAATGACGAAGTACAAAACAGCGGAGGGTCCGCGTGGATACGACCTGCACCCTCACATTTTAAATCCAGTGTGGTAAACACTACACATCCAGTAAAGTATGGAAACACTTTGGGTTTCACATATTGCAGGAAAAGCAGAGCTAGACATCACGGCTAAAGCTGCATACTAACTCTGTCATGGAAAGGAAACGTGCGGTCAAGCCGGCTGTCACTCTCATCTCCGTGGTCAAATGGACCGACGCTACATCTGTAGAGCACCCATATACTGACATCTGTGTTAAATGCATTCAAACGACCCCGATGGAGCTGTCCATGGATGTATAAAGAGAACAGAGCTGTCGGGAGAGCTAGAGACCACCTTGGAGAAGTTAGAGGAAGTATACACGTGTGACTACGTCAGGTTTTCAAAATAAATTGTGAACAAAGGGAACTGTATAAAATACATATATGGAAATAAGATTGATTGGATTATATTCACCAGAAGTATAAAACATTACATGTCCCTTATAAATTAAAAAGAAAATACCACTAATTTGTGAGGGAATGTCTTTATTCTTTGATCTTTGGGTTGCTGGAAAAAAATTTATTAATTCCTGACAATGACTGATATAGTTGACTTCAGGACATCTCTGACTACATACATGCCGAAAATCAAACATTTTTACTGGATTCATTTAGATATTTTCCAAAGTAAAAGTTCCTAGAAGTGTATGATTCAACTTTTTCCAAAGTCAAATATATCAGTCATTGTCGGGCATTATTTTTTTTATTTTTTCCAGCAACCCAAAAATCAAAGAACAAAGACATTTCCCCTCACAAATTAGTGGTATTTTCTTTTTATATAATATAATCCAATCAATCTTATTTCCATATATGTATTTTGTATATATAGTTCCCTTTGTTAACACCTTACTTTTGAAAACTGGATGTAGTCACATGTGTATACTTTCTCTAACTTCTCCAAGGTCGTCTCTAGCTCTCCCGTCAGCTCCATTCTCTTTATACATCCATGGTCAGCTCCATCGGGGCCGTTTGAATGCATTTAACATAAATGTCAGTATTTGGTTGCTCTAGTTGTAGCGTCGTGCCCATTTGACCACGGAGATGAGAGTGACGGCCGGCTTGACCACACGTTAACGCAATACGACAACGTTTCCTGTCAATGACAGAGTTAGCATGCAGCTTTAGCCATGATGTCTTTCCTGGCAAAACCCAAAGTGTTTTCATACTTTACTGGATGTTAGATTTAACCTGTGAAGGTGCAGGTCGCATCCACACAGACCCTCTACCGTTTACTGCTTTTTGCGGTTTGTTTTGGTTGACGGATACGGAACGGATATGACGTCACGTTGCTCAGACTACAACAATAAAAGCGGTAACTTCCTTCTACCTCCGCAAAATGAAGCAAATATATTGATTATGGTATTAAAAAAATCTATTTATTATTTGTTATTGAGACTGCCGTTTCAGTGTGATGTGCATAAGTACAGGATTATCAGAGGAGACCTTACCTTTGTGCAGTAGGTAATTACAGTAAGCAGTTTCCTACATATTACTGAGTGATTAAGATAAAAAAGCAGACATTTCTCAGTGCAGTGAGAGGGTATATTTTCCTTTAAGGAGCTGTCAGCTGGTTTATGACACGGTTTGTGTGCCGAGCTGTTCCCAGGCAGCATTGTGCCTGATTTAGCTCGGATAGCAACAGCAACAACTTTTAGCTTGGGCTGGTTTTGTGAGGAGGAGAAGTCGCACATCTCAGCTGTGGAGAGTCACTCAGTGACCATGTGCTCATGGAAGCCTTTTACCCCGCTCTCTCCCCCCTCTCCCTCGGCTCTATCTACCCCCACCCCGGTCTCCTCTCTCCCTCCCTCCCTCCATTTCTACCTGACATCTTCAAACTATTTCCGCGTCATTCCTGCCTCGCGCCGTTTGAAGAGACACTGGGAAACTAAGCCGAGCGCCCCTCCCACAGACCCGTCCGCTAAGCCAATCACAGCCAAGGATGGGACTTTAAGTAGCCAATCGCGTGTCAGCTGCCGGCGCGTCGGGTAGCAACAGAGCCCATAGAGGGTGCGTGCTGAGTGAGGGTAGAGAAGTTCTAACACTCTGTGTGTAACATTCTATAATGGCCGCCTGTGTGTTAAGACATAAATATGTTGAAGAAGGGGGAAACCATTTCTCCACTCTAGTCTCAAACAACACTATATGTTCTACAATTAAAGCTATAAACTTTTAGAAAATATTTTAATACTTATTATTGGCCTGTAGGAAGTGGTTATAAGTACGTGTTTAGTCCATAAACTGTGTTTAAGTAAAGGTTGTATCCGTGAATATAAAGTTCCAGTATATATATCCCGCTGTTACTATAAATGGCCAGGACAGCAGAGGTCTGCTCGGAACAAACCATTGTGGTCAGAGGGGAGGTTACTGTCCCGCTAACTCGCTTGATTTGTGGATAGCGTGCCTTTAAGTCAGTCGGCATGTGGGTGATTGTTAATGTAAAACTCCCCGTGAAATCTCCCCTTTTGTGGTGTTTTCGTGTTGTCTTCCGGTGCTATGTGAAGCTGCACCAGACAGACCAGCTTTCTCCCCCCCCCCCCCGCCACAGCCAGTTGGTTGAGCCCGGTATCGCAGGGTGGGGGATGCTGTGTGGGAGAGCCAGCACAGATTCCGTCTAACGGGAGAAGCACGGAAAAGGGAAACGGGCGAGAAACATGAGTCGGAATCGCCCTTGTGAAGGTTTCCACCTTGAAGGATTAAAAAATCTCACCCATTTCTGTTAAAGGAGGACCGTTAAATGTGAGAGAAGAAGGCGGAAGCGATCTGACAGCTCAGGAACTTTACACCGGATCTTTAAGTTTACTTTGCTAGTTTGTTTTTATTTTGATCACGTCGGAGGCTTCTTCATGGGTCGAGTTTGGTAAACAGAAGATCTCAGTTTGGAAGTATAATGCGGCTTGTTCTGTCTTCAGCACGGGGACACATCTAACCCCCAAATACTGGATCTAAACCCCGGTTTCCTCCCCAGCTTTATTGTCCCTGCCTGTAATGGTGCGTCACGTTGGCCCGTGAGCGGATATCCCAGTTTAAGAGCAACTTTCTCTGGAGCTCCCTGTGAAATCAACACGTTGCAGCAGCAACAGCAGCAGCAGCGGACTGGTTTGTTTACATGTGTTTGTGCAACTGCCTGTTGTCACAGAGACACCCAGTGTAGTTGTATGGGGATTTAAAGGGGGCTCCTGTTCACCCTGGCAGAGGCCAGCCACCTCCTGCTGTAGGCGGGTGAAGGGGGCTTCGTGGCTGGGGCTGCTGTGTGTGTGCGTGTGTGTGTGTCACTGGATTAATCTGAGTGGTAACATCACTCCACACTTGCCCTACTCTGTCCAGTGACCAGTTCCCCAGAAAGCGCCAGTAATTGGAGCTATATTTAGCGTAAGGGATGGGGTAAAAGCAGGCAGCTGGAAACCCAACTCCCCTCCACCTCCTTCTCTTCCACCCCTACCTCGCTCAGCCCACCTGGCAGCATGCTGGGCGAGCCTGGTTAGCACGCAGCTAGAGTCGTCTGGAACACAACTTCTAATATGTTGGAACCATACTGACCATGGAGTAACCTGGGAATACTAGCTGTACTCTACTGCTACTTCTACACACCCTGTACTGGACTAAGATGTCTGAATTATCTGTTTGGTTCAACCTGCCCTGGACTAAGTGAACCTAACACAAGGAAGTCTATGCCTTTACCCCCTCGGACATTTACAACTCATTAACATCCTGTAACAGAAGAAAGGCCTACTTTTGACTACTTAAAATATCAGTCACCAGCGATCTGGAGCCTCCAGCACACAGAAAGAATGCATGAAACTGCCGAAACCAACGAAACAAAAAGCTAACCTGACTTAACCAAATATTCTATTTCCCCCCATACCCACAGAGAAACAGAATATATATGTAGAATCTATATCTATAGTGTAACTCCACAGAAGACAGAGATTACATCCTTTATATTTTTACTTCAGAGAGACAAGCTGCCTGTACACCAGTTGGTTGCCTTAGAAACCACAGTCACAAAAATAAAAAAGAAAAAGAATAGAAAAGAAGCCAGAGAAGACGGTGCCTTTTGATTGGTTGGTCGGTTTCCCACCATTTCAAGATTCATTGATTTAAGTTGGATGTAAACTGTTGAAGCGAACTCTGGGATTGAAAACACACGTCTCATGACAGACTAAACAAGCCCCGCCCACCTGTCAAAGCGTTTTCCGTTTGACAGTATTTCCCTGCTGGATTGAACTATTGCCAAGCGTTTCCATGGTGATCACGTCATCATCCGTGGAGGACAAGCCCGTGCCCTCTTGCAGGATGGTCCAAACAGAACCCTGGATCTCCTCGGCCCTGCTGCGCAAGAACAAGAGTCAGTACACACACACACACACACACACAATCCCACTTATAAAAACAACTTACTTTACAGTACAGCCACAAGTGTGTGTGTATGAGTCTACTGTCATGGTAGTCTGTGTGTTGATACTTATTGTTGATAATTATTTTAGTTGCTGTCAGTAATGCCGGGTACACACTACACGAGAATCAAGCGGACGATCGTCAGCAAAGCCCTGATTTTTTTTTTTATAGTTCTTAAGATGATCTTTCCAGATATTCCTGAGGTGTGAGATATTTTAAGAGTGTTTTTTACATCCCCTGATCGGCTCCGAAGTCCATCCTGGACGCACCGATTTCAAATCGTAAATGTTAAACACGTTCAATATTTACGATGGGATATCCTGTTGTGTGTGGGGAATCCCGATGACGCAGTCACGTTGGAAAGAACGATAGCAAATAGAGAACCGAGCTGACTGAAATGTAAGGACAACCACCGCCGTCGGCTAATGCAAAACGTGAAGCATGAAGTAGTAGTAGTAAGATAGACCTCAGAAATGGAGGACCAACTTGTTGATTTGTGGCAACAACACAAGTGTTTATTTAACGTGTCTCCATGACTTTATCCATTATTTTTCTTTTTTCTTTGTGAATTTTCAGTACAAAGTAAAAACTAACATTGCTAATTCTTCCTGCTAGTCGTCTGCCATGTTTGTTTACACTAAAGTCATGTTTGATCGCGAGAGATTTTGCGCGATTTCTTTTAGTCAGGAATCTTGTTGTTGATGAATGAATCTGTTAGTGTGTGGTTGCTGTTTGGGCCAAATCGTTGCTCTCCACACACTATAGGAACAAAACTGTTCAATTTAACACAACATGTCGTTATGTGTGGGGTACCTCACATTTTAAACATCTGGTAAGTTTGAAAAGTCTTTTTGGTGTGGGCCAGCCTTGATTGAATCAATCTGTGTCACAATGGTGGTGTGTTTGTGTATGTCAGTATGACAACACGTTGCAGTGGCGCTGTGTGTGTCAGCATGTGTTGCCGGTGAGTGGTAATGTTGAAGTTTGTAATGCACGTGTTTGGCTTTCCATGGACATTGTTTCTGCCTGAACTTGAACGATCAGAATCCAGGCCGCCCTGGGTCTGAATAGGCCCACGCTCCATGGCTGTCAGTGTGACCTGCAGCAGGAAGCACCGTCGTGGTCAGACAGTTTGGCAGTTGTGGTCAGTCAGTCGGGGACACTGAACTGACGGACGGGATGTGAGGATGCAGCCTGATCAGATGCAGTTTTACCACTTTGTTCCATTACTCCTGCTTTACATTATTAATCTATGCCAGTGGTTTCCAACCTGTGGGTCGTGGTCCAAAAGTGCATCCGGTCAACTTTGTTAAAAACATTTCTTTTTTTTCCCAGAACAACTATTTTATTAGTGGCGCTACAAAGTGCAACAAGTAGTCTGTCAGTGCCGGCTAAATGATTATTGCCTGTGTGTCCACTGACTGTCGAGGTCCTTCCATAGTCTACGATGTTCATAGCAGAGACTGAAGAATCTAGCCCGCTCCACAACATTACCAAACACAAGTTCACACAGAATAAATGAAACTCGGTTTTACTGACTCTGAACACAAAAAAAGATAGTTAGCTAAATGTAATGAATAACCAGTTGAAGTAGTTAGCTAAAAGTAATGGATAAACAGTTGAAGTTGCTAAAAGTAAGTCTGTCTTAATATTTATGCAACAGACAGGCTTAATTAGACTAGTGTAACCTGACAATATAAGGCCAAGACTAGTCTTAAACTAAGTATATGCAACTGGCACCTGTCAAGTGAACATTAGGACCCTGAGGCTAAATCTAGTGGCACACCTAGGGCTGGGTAATGTATTGAATACTGACTTATATTTGACATCTTTCTCAAGTCATTGTTGCCAATATTGCAGCATTACAAGTACTCAAAACAGTATATACTGTAAATGAAAGGAATCAGTTGGTGACCTAATTGTTACACCAGGATTTGCTGTTTAACACTTTCATCAGTGTCAACAAGTCTCATCTGACAAAGTATACAGTGTTAATAATAATATGGTGGCTGATGTTCATGTGACTTTGTGTTCTTGTGACTTTAGTTGTGTTTGTTTGTGAGAGAAAGCATGAGGACAAGGCATACTTGATGTATTGTTCCACTCTTCCACACGCCAGTGTGTTTTGGAAAGGAAGGTAAAGAACACGTTTATAGATGTGCTCAATGGTCATCTGTGTTAGTTTGACTATTGTTATCAAAATGCTTATTAATATTTAATGAAAGAAGGTTTCTAGTGGCCTGTGTGTGTCATTCATTAAAGGCTGGTTAATCTAAGTTATAGTGATTCTCAACAACTTGCAGTGCTTGGTCGTGGGAAGTTGATCTGTGACATCTCTGACACCCTCGTGTCCTTATTGGTGGCAATGCACACGTGTACACATGCAAAACTCTTCATGTAAATAATTGACAACAGTTTTGACGTCCCCGTGGTTCAAAGAGGCCAATCATGAGCCACAATGTCCCAGGTTCAAATCCGTCCGGGGCTTTTTTTTTTGTTTTCACCTTTATTTATTCAGGGGAGGTTCACTAAGAGCAATGTATGGAAGCCCATTTCTGCCACTGTGATGGAAAAAAAAGATCCTGTAAGTCATTATAATGAGATACTATCTCAAAATAATGAGATACTATCTCAAAATAGTGAGTTAGTATCTCATTATTTTGACGTACTATCATTATTTTGATTTGCTATTTCAATATTTGACTTACTATCTCAATATTTTGACTTACTATCATTATTTTGACTTACTATCTCAGACTTACTATCTCAATATTTTGACTTACTATCATTATTTTGACTTACTATCTCAGTATTTTGAGCCACTATTTCAATATTTTGACTTGTCTCATTATTTGAACCCACTATCTCATTATTTTGACAAGGGATCAACTGACAATCGGCCTGGCAATTAGCTGTTAAATATTTGAATTGATTGACAGCCCTAAGCAGGACACAGGTTTGGCTGTTGGACTTTCTTGCTGTCATTTACTAACAGGTGGTGTCAGCCCCCATCCACTTTAGCTGCTATGTGCTGCATATCTTGTGTGACAGGGAAGGGTTATTGTTTGAAAGAAGGGTTTGAAAGCGGTTATCAATAGTGCCAAAGCATTGCCTAAATTTTCAAAAAACAATATGACCTCATGTCACATGATCTTCATCAGGAGACAGCATTTTGCTTGTGGTCATGGAATTGTTGACATTTTCAGAGCACTTAAATATCTTTTCATCCATAAGCTGAGCCTAGATCATGATATGGCCATGATATGTTCACATTTATTTACTTTTCTTACAGTCAATGAAAAAATAGGCCACCTTAATTAACATAAGAAGATGCAGCAATGTATTGAAATTTAAGTAGTTACTGTCTTTTATAAATTATTTTCAGTTTGTACTCGGGCTGTCAAAGTTAACGCGATAACGCTTTCTTTAATGCAACTTGTGATTTTTAGGTTGTAGCAGAACCAGTTTTAAAGCTAGAGAAAAGATACTGGTATCATATGAAACTAGAAAAACCTAATGAATTCATCAGTACCAACCATGTCATACTAGCTTGTCGTGAAGGAGGTTAAATAACGCTCCAATTTTACGCTAAATTTTAGTAAGGAAAATCTGTCATGGCCATTTTCAAAGGGGTCCCTTGACCTCTAACCTCAAGATATGTGAATGAAAATGGGTTTTAGGACAATATTTGTCATTGTTTTGTGTTGTTAATTGATTTCCAATAGTAATTATATACATACATTTGCATAAAGCAGCATATTTGCCCACTCCCATGCTGATAAGATTATTAAATACTTGACAAATCTCCCTTTAAGGTACATTTTGAACAGATAAAAAATGTGCGGTTAATTTGCGATTAATCGTCATTAACTATTTCAATCGATTGACAGCCCTAGTTTTTACCCATGTGTGTAACAAGCTTATACTGATGATTATAATTTATGATTTGAATTTCTCTAGCATGAGATAGTAAATGTTAACTGATTGCAGATCAGAATCTAAAACTACAAGATATCACAGTTATTTTCATTTACTCTCAAAGCTTTACAAAGTTAAACTTTCAGTGGGATTCTTAGTGATCATTCTGAAAAGCTTAAATAAATACTGGCTGATGTTGGTACTTGTCGCAGGATATTTCTTACTTTCTATATGACTATGAAACCATTCAGTCACCCTCACTCAACTCTCACTGGTCTTAGTCTTGGTTTCTGGCAGTTATTTGTTGTTAGAGTCCTTTATGATCAGTACTGGTCTCCCCTGTGTCACTCATGCCACTACAAAAATGTATGTAGTCAATAGGGCTGGGACGATACACCTATCTCCCAATTCGATACTGTCACGATACTTGTGTGCCGATTAGATATGTATTGGGATTTTTGCTAACTTTTTTAATACTAGACCTTGGGAAAAAGTTGAATCATTCACTTCTAGGGACTTTTACTTTGGAAAATATCTAAATTAATCTTGTAAAAATGTTTGATTTTCAGCATGTATGTAGTCAAAGATGTCCTGAAGTCAAATATATCAGTCATTGTCAGACATTATTTATACATTTTTTCCAGCAACCAAAAAAGTAAAGAATAAAGACATTTCCTTCACAAATTAGAGGTATTTTCTTTTTAATTTATAAGGGACATGTAATGTTTTATACTTCTGGTGAATATAATCCAATCTTATTTCCATATATGTATTTTGTATATACAGTTCCTTTTGTTAACAATTTATTTTGAAAACCCAACGTAGTCACCCTTGTATACTTCCTCTAACTTCTCCAAGGTGGTCTCTAGCTCTCCCGTCAGCTCTGTTCTCTTTATACATCCATGGTCAGTTCCATCGGGGCCGTTTGATTTTCATTTAACATGAATGTCAGTATATGGGTGCTCTACAGTTGTAGCGTTGGCCCATTTGACCACGGAGATTAGAGTGACGGCTGGCTTGACTGTAGGCATGCTCTCTCCAGTGTAGTTTGACTCATTGTTGGATGTTTGCTACTGTGATGGTGACTGGTTATTGCAGTCTATGTGCTATATGTGTAAGTTTGATCACTTGTTATATTGCTGCACTGCTGGGACTACAGTCATGTTTTTGTCTTTCTGGTCCTGCTGGGAGAACATCACTCATCGACAGGCAGGCGAGTATAGTCCAGTGAATGTTATTGAATGGGTGCTGTGACTGGGATTTTTGCATCGGGCCACTAGACGTTTGGTTGTGTGAACCTCTTGTAATAACGGGTTCATGTGTCTGCATCATTATCATTTGAGATTTGATTCGATATTAACCCTACTAGGGTTGTAACGATATATTTTTACAACGATACGATACGTATCACTTTCCATGGTTCCAATGCGATTCAATGGCAAAATATGGCTCATCTAGAGCGATACGATACGATTCAATGACTTGTAATCAATACAGTAACTTTTTTTGCCAAAAATTCAGTCAGTGTGACTGTGAAATAAATAGCTGATACTGGACAATGCAGGTCAGGATTCCTCAAAGTTTTTCTTGCAAGGGAATCAGGGATAACTTCAGGACCCGCTTCTTCAGTTCTTTTGATACAAGGCAGTGCAATATTTAACAAAAAATATAATAAACCAACTTCTATTCAAGTTAAATGAACAGTGGTTTAACCTGCTGCTTCTGTTGTCATTTTTAATATAAACAGTAGAGCAATAATACAAGATCAACATACATGAAAACATCTGGAAAAACATTTAAAAACTACGTTAGACTAACTTTAGTTGAATTTCTGTTTAATTTTTTACTTTACTCCCGTGATAATTTGCCTCGCGGACCGTCTGCTTTCCGGCTGGATACGTGACGCTGATGCTGCGTGCACATAGATATCATGACGGGAAAAAGGTAATTTTCTCTGAATGAAAAAACTAAAGCACACGGTGAAAGTGCCTGTGGTTGAAGCCGCCCTCGTCAAGTGGATTGATAACACCTCTTCATGTAATGCCCCCAATGTGAAACTCTGCACCGCGGCGCCGGCAGCTCATGCAGACCGGTGCTCGTCTCCCTTTACGCCGCTACCGGGTGTGAGAGTGATGAGCCCCGGCAAAAGGGCACTGTTCATATGCATGCACGCTCACACTGCAGAGCCGGCCAAGCTGACAAGCTGGCGCATGTCGATGACGTTATACACAGGGAGAGTGAAGGTTTAACATTTCTTTACTAATAAAAGTGCTAAGAAAATACGAAGGAATAATGTACAGCGAGCCGGTCATTCTTTCACAACACTGACCGGCTCGCAGTACATTATTTCGCTTATTACACGGCTACTTACTGAAGAAATCAATAATTTGACACAAAAACGGTCCACCAGAGTCTAACATCAAAGCTGCGCCCATAGCAACGGTCTGTTATACATAACAACGGTCTGTTATACATAACAACGGTCTGTTATAGAGAAATTACAGGCCGCAGAACACCGTGATTAAACAATCAGAATCGAGAATTCAACACAGCCGTGTAATAAATCCATATAATTTGTGGTGCCTAAATACAAGGTGCAAATTCTTAGTATCGATACAACAGATTATTTACCTTGCAAATCAATTTTAGATCGATATACGTCCCCTGTGAAGGACAACTTGCCGAGTACCTATAGTATACCTTTAGTAGATGAATCGTTGCAGCCCTCATGTTAGCTGTTAGCGAACTGTGTTTTCTGTATGTGCCAGCTAAGACTCTGACTCGCTCAAATCTTACAGTAAACTTTAGCTCTTAAAGTTTGTCTCTTTGACCGACTCCTCGTCCCTCTTGTCTCTGCACATTCATGAAGTGTCAGCTTAGGTACAAGTGGGAAAATGTTTTCAATGCTCAGACCCATCTTGATCTCAGAGTGTATCCATGTGCGCTTGGATCTTTGCTTTGACTTTGTATGCAGTCACACTGTTTAGATTTAACACACCTGTAGATTGAAGCCCCATGACCAAGGACTGTCACACTGAGTGTGTGTTTACATGGGCATTAGTATCCTGGTTTTCATCTTATTCGGGATAAGATCTTTAGGATTCTAACAGTATCCAGGTTTAGGATCATTTTTTGTCTTTTGGAGTTCTCCTGAAATCAGGTCGATGTGGATTTTTACATGTACAACACATTACCGGGATACTCCAAAAACCTAATCATAGCCAGGATACCTGTGCACACGTAAACACACACACTGGGATAGAAATGACTGTATTGTGTTTACAAGTTGACAAGTTATTTGGAGTGGGCAAATATGCTGCTTTATACAAATTTATGTATATGTTTATTATTGGAAATCAATTAACAACACAAAACAATGACAAATATTGTCCAGAAACCCTCGCAGGTACTGCATTTAACATAAAAAATATGCTCAAATCATAACATGACAAACTACAGCCCAACAGGCAACAACAGCTGTCAGTGTGTCAGTGTGCTGACTTGACTATGACTTGCCCCAAACTACAGTTTTTCCTCACAAAAATTTAGCGCATGTTTGTGGCGTTATTTAACCTCCTTCGTGACAGGCCAGTATAACATGGTTGGTACCAATGGATTCCTTAGGTTTTCTATTATCTTCACTCTAGCTTTAAAACTGAGCCTGCTACAACTTCCGAAAGAATGATTGCGTTAAAGAAATTATTGTCGTTAAAACAAATTTTTGTGAACGCGTTATTCTATCCATCTATTCTATCTATATCTCTTTCTTCAAAGTTACCAGACTCCATTGACAAAAACGTCAATTTTACATTACCTAATTCTACCGCTGCATTGATCAGTTAGTTTGTGTTATTGCGACTTTCTTATCTGAACTAACGTGGCGTCCACAGCAGTACATAGTACATCCACAGCCTGTACTCCTGTCTGCTTCTCCAAACTGGGAGCACGCCAACCGCCATCCAAGTTACTGTATGTAACGTTAATACACTGACTCTAAGGATGTACATGTAGCGGCGTCATAATGCAGAAACCTACATCCGGTCACGTAGGAAAATGTTTTTAGAAGAGCTTGGGAAAATACTATTTGATGCCAAAACAGTTTTTTCTCGCCAAAATTTAGCACAAGTTAGGAGCATTATTTAACAAGCTAGTATGACATGTTACCAATGAATTCCTTAGGTTTTCTACTTTCATATGATACCTGTATCTTCACTCTAGCTTTAAAACTGAGCCCGCATCAACCAGGGATGTAGTACTCCAGTTGTATCTTCCCAGACCTCCTGTACTGTTGGTTCACTCCGATGGACTCTGGGACAAGTTGGTTCAGTATTGGAGTCCATCATCTAGCAACTTGTTGTGAGCAGGAAACTTCAGTTTACTGTGTGTTGCTGTGCTGCCTGGAGTGACTCCTCTCTGTTGCCCTAAATATTGTTAGTGCATCAACACAACGCTGATGGAGAGATAAAACAGTCTGCAGAAGAAGAGACATTGGACGGAGTATTAGGGCCAACCTGAGGGGGAAAAATATTAGTCATAATATTACGAGAAAAAAATGTTTAACGTATGAGAATAAAGTCATAGTATTTCAAGAAAAAAAAGTTGTAATATTACGAGAATAAAGCCATAACTTTACGAGACAAAAAGTCGGAATATTACGAGAATGAAGTCATAACTTTACGAGAAAAGAAGTAATTTACTCTTCCACAAAAGTGGCAATTTCCCTCAGGTCCGTGTGGTTCTTTCTTTGGAATAAACGCAGTTTCTTGCACATTCTTTTCAAGGTCCTGATACTTATGATAATGTGGTGCTGATGTGCCAAAAGATGAGGTATTTCGTTATTTGTGAAACATAAACTAAAGTATAACTTCACAAGATGTTCCACGTTCCTCATTTTCTCACAGGCGGCACACTGCTCTATTTCCCTCTAAAATAACACATCAAATTACTACTTTATAATATTATGACTTTATTCTCATAATACTACGACTTTTTTCTCTCAAACTTGTAACTTTATTCTCATATTACAACTTTTTTCTCTTAAACTTATGAATTTATTCTCATATCACAACTTTTTTCTCATAAACGTATTACTTTATTCTCATAATATTACGACTTTTATTCTCGTAATATTATGACTTTATTCTCGTAATATTATGACTTTATTCTCATATTATTACGACTTTTTTCTCTTAAATTTATGACTTTATTCTCATAATATTACGACTTTTTTCTCTTAAACGTATGACTTTTCTTCTCATATTATTACTTTTTTCTTGTAAACTTTCAACTTTATTCTTGTAATATTATGACTTTATAATGGAGAAACCTCAGATTTATTTATATTTCCTCAATGTGCCCCTAATAGTAGAAGTCAGTATAGATGTAAGGAAGATGGATGGATGAATAGAAGAGAGAATCAGATTTGAGGAAGCAGGAAGGATGATGAAGGGAAGGGGGAGGAGAGAGAGCGGCTGGTAGGGTGGGTTGGGTTGCTAGGGGAGAGGATGTCAGACTGCTGCTGCTGAGAGCCAGGCCTGCTATTGGAAGCTACTTGCTTAGCAGGAGAGAGGCGGAAGAGGAGAGAGAGAAGTAGCTAATGAGTATTGTAGGCTGGTTGCTGAGACAGCACTGGGTTTATTTATAGAGCGCTGGCCAGCCAGCCCTTAGATACCAACAGCGAATCAGCTGACAGAGAAAGAGGGGGCCCCGGCCAATGGCAGCGCAGGAAGGGGGATGCCAGATTGAGGAAGTGCTGTGAGTGCCTCTCAGTCTCTTAAAGAGACGGTGCAGATTTCTCAGTACTAGGCAGATATTCCCTCTCTCTCTCTCTCTCTCTCTCCCTCTCTCTCCAGCAGTGTCATATCTGTAAGCAGGCCAGGACCCAGAGCACCACAACAGTCCCAGTGACAGTGATTGGATTACTTTCTCTACCTCATCACACAACACAAGTACAACATACTTGCCAACCCTCCCGGTTTTCCCGGGAGACTCCCGTTTTCCATTGCCCTCTCCCGGTTTCCTCCCGGGGTCACAATTCTCCCACATTTCTCCCGATTTATGGCAAATTTTCACACTTTTTTTTCTCTTCGTTATCTTAGTCTGTTTCTGGAACTGAACAGTGTCTATAATCCCTACTGTTTCCACACGGACGACAATACAGCTACACCAAATGTCATTTCCCAGCAGAAGAGAACAGTTTATGCTCGCAACACAGCTCAGTTTGAGCTCATGTTTGAGTTGCGCTCGTCGCACATCCATACTTGCCAACCCTCCTGATTTTCCCAGGAGACTTCCGTTTTTCATCACCGTCTCCCGGTTTCCTCCCGGGGTTACAATTCTCCAGCATTTCTCCCAATTTATGGCAAGTTTTTCACACTGAACCTGTTTCCGGCGCTGTACAGCGTCTATAATCCCTACTGTTTCCACCCGGACAACAATACAGCTACACCAAATGTCCTTTCCCGGCGGAAAAGAGAGCAGCCTATGCTCACGACACAGCGCTGTTTGAGCTGCACTTTCCGCTGGGTTCAGCACACATCACAGCGTGCAGCGCCCAAAGTTGGGCTTTGCTTGACGTAGCAAAAAGCTGCCGAGGCCCGGCGCAAACCACTGGAAATAACAGGATTCAGAGCGCAGTGGTGGCGTTGTCGCATTGTGTCTGAAAGGGCCTTAAATGAGTGAGAGAAGAAATGGACAGAACTAAGAGAAAGACATACTCAAGCAGGAGAAAAATATTAATATAAACTGATGAATATTAGTTTAAGCCAGAGATTCACACGTCAAGTTTTCAGTTTCAGTTTTCTTTTCTGAGAATTAAATGTTTAACATTTTAACATAAAAAGCTGTTGCAGTGTACTTAATATTTTGTTATTGTCATTGTTTTAAAGTCACCAGAATGCAGGAAACAAAGTCTCTGAAACCCCTAACTCCCCGCTGTGGTTTTAAAATCCTCCTATTCTTAAAGGTCCTGACACTCCAAGGCGACGGTCGGCCATCAGACAGTTCAGGGCCATCGGCTCTAGTCTGCCGTGTTGGAGGTTTTTCTGCTGATTCAGCATGTTGAATAGGCGGCGGAGCTCGCCGGTGAGAGAATGACGAATACAGACTACCGCCACCTGCTGGGTGACGAATACAGACTACCGCCGCCTGCTGGGGTGGAGAGTTATATCCTCTCACGCAGGCGCAGAGCGCAAGTGGTAGTTGGCCGTTGGCTGTAGTCTTTGCGGTGTGTTCGAGTGCAACTGTTTGGCTGAAACAAAGGCAACGTGAGGCGACTCTACGGGTGACCTTCGCCGCCGCTAGTTCTTTGATGTCGGCTTGGTGTGTCCCCAGCTTAAGGTCTCAAGGTTGGCAAGGATGTTAGATGGCCAACCATAGATTTACATAAATGGGGAAAACCCTGCTTGTAACGCTGAGCTCCTGTGCTGTAACAACACTGCTCTCTATACCAGATTTCAGGGCTGCAAAAGGTCTATTTTTATATCACTATAACATAATTCAGGGCAGACATTTTCAGTAAGAATAACTTTTGTAATTATAGGTTCTTCACCATTATTATCTACCATACACACTGTAGACAGTTCTCCTATTCAACATCTTTTTCCAAACGGCTCCTTGAGATTTTAAATAGAGCTCTGTGGCTAAATGTGAAGTTAAAAACCACTCAGCAGCTTTGAACCTGTGTGTGTTGAACTGTTAGTGTGTTGCATACTTGCCAACATTGAGACCTTAAAAATAGGGAGGATTTCAAAACCATAGCGGGGGATCTGGTGGTCCTCCTCCAGAAAAACGTTTAGTTAGTTAGTTACTTAGTTTCCTGCATTCTGGTGACTTTTAAAGAATGAAATAAAATAAGTACACTGCTACAGCATTTTTATGTTAAACTTTGAATTTTACCTTTAATTCTCAGGAAAGAAAACGGAAAACTTGACGTGTGAATCTCATGCATAAACTAATATTCATCATATTTTTATTCATTTTTTGCTCCTGCTTGAGTATTTCGTTCTCTTAGTTCTCTGGCTTTTCGCTATGTTGAGGAAAGCCCAACTTTGGGCGCTGCCCGCTGTGATGTGCGGCAAGCGTAACTCAAACATGAGATCATGTTGCGAACATAAACTGCTCTCTTCCACCGGGAAACGACATTGGGTGTAGCTGTATTGTCGTCCAAAACGGGTGAAAATTTGACATAAATCGGGAGAAATTCGGGAGAATTCTGACCCAAGAAAAAAACCGAGAGAGGGCGATGAAAAACAGGAGTCTCCCGGGAAAATCGGGAGGGTTGGCAAGTTTGACATTAATGGCATTTTCTCACACACGCAGTATATCCTGCTTGCTTCAACAGGGTTGATCTATACTGATTGGCTCAACACCTGCGGTTGTGCATGTGAATAGAAAAAACTGAATAATTGAATCTCTTCTTCCTACTTTCATCTAATTGAATTGAGAAGCTTCACTGTTTTCTGTTGTGCTCTCATCCTACTTCTTTTGTAAACTGTATTTCCTGCTGCTCCAAAATAAAAGCTTTACACATATAGATATTAGGGCTGTCAATCGATTAAGATATTTACTCACGATGAATCAAAATGTACCTTACAGGCAGATTTGTCAAGTATTTAATACTCTTATCCACAACGGAGTGGACAAATATGTTGCTTTATGCAATGTATGTATATATTTATTATTGTAAATAAATTAACAACACAAAGCAATGACACATATTCTCCAGAAACCCTCACAGGTACTGCATTGCCCTAGACTGCATGTGATTATCATAAAGTGGGCATGTCTGTAAAGGGGAGACTCGTGGGTACCCATAGAACCCATTTTCATTAACATATCTTGAGGTCAGAGGTCAAGGGACCCCTTTGAAAATGGCCATGACAGTTTTTCCTCGCCAAAATTTAACGTAAGTTTGGAGCATTATCTAGCCTAATATGACATGGTTGGTACCAATGGATTCATCAGGTTTTATAGTTTCATATGATACCAGTATCTTCACTCTAGCTTTAAAACTGAGCCCGCTACAACCTAAAAATCGCAAGTTGTGTTAATGCGTTAAAGAAATTAGTGGCGTTGAAACCAATTTGCATTAATGCGTTATTATCGCGTTAACTTTGACAGCCCTACTATATATAGATTTTGTACAGTCACATTTGCTGTTTATTTTACACAAGTAGGTCCAACTGTTTCTCTCCTGTCACTGAGATTGCATTTACACAAACCCTCATCATTCATTGGTGGGTAAAAAAGTCACATGCATTGCTTTAAACAACCAAACTTTATGTCCCGTTTCCCACTTAATGCTATAGCTTTCTTTAAATACTGCAGCCTCTTCTGTTATGGAAAGTAACTAAAACTGGAGCATTGCATTCATATAAGTGACGTGAACAGAGATTGCATGTGCACATTTTTTGAGGTTCTTTTCCATATGGATTTGTGTATAAGAGTGTGGAAGAAGCAGTGTGTTACTCCACATCTAAGTCTTTATCAGTGAGTCCACAGATGAAGGCCATGTGCTGGTGACACAAACTCCTAAAGGTTCAGATCCACAGGCTGTTGGGGTAGATCATGTGAGGGGCAGGCATGTATCCAGTCTACCAGTTTGCTGTGTGACGGTATCTAAAACTCAAGACCACCTGAAGCTCAACACCTGTTCATGGCAAAGAAAGACTGTGAGGTTGTCTGCATGTGTTGGTACATCAAATACTAGGGCTGGGACGATACACCTATCTCCCAATACGATATATATTGCGATTTTTAAGTATTCTACAAGTATTACAATTCAATATTATGATTTATTGCAATTTTTGTTGACTTTTTTAACAGTAGACAATGGGAAAAAGTTGAATCATACACTTCTAGGGACTTTTAATTTGGAAAAACTCTAAATTAATCCAGTAAAAATGTTTGATTTTCAACATGTATGTAGTCAGAGATGTCCTTAAATCAAATATATTAGTTATTGTCAGGAATTATTTATTACATTTTTTCCAGCAACCCCAAAATTAACGGATAAAGACTTTTCCCTCACAAATTAGTGGTATTTTCTTTTTAATTTATAAGGGACACGTATTATTTTATACTTCTGGTGAATGTAATCCAATCAATCTTATTTCCATATATGTATTTTATACAGTTCCCTTTGTTAATACCTTATTTTGAAAACCCGATGTAGTCACATGAGTATACTTCCTCTACTTTCTCCAAGTCCGTCTCTAGCTCTCCCGTCAGCTCCGTTCTCTTTATACATCCATGATCAGCTCCATCGGGGCCGTTTGAATGCATTTAACATAAATGTCAGTATATGGGTGCTCTACAGTTGTAGCGTCGGCCCATTTGACCACGGAGATGAGAGTGACGGCCGGATTGACCGCACGTTACCGCAATACGATAACATTTCCTGTCCATGTCAGAGTTAGCATGCAGCTTTAGCCATGATGTCTAGCTCTGCTTTTCCTGGCAAAACCCAAAGTGTTTCCTACTGTATGTGTAGTGTTTACCACTTTGGATTTAACATGTGAGGGTGTAGGTCGTATCCACGCAGACCCTGCGCCGTTTTCTACTTTCTAGTTTCGGCTCACTGCAGTTTGTTTTGGTTGAAGGATACAGAACGGATATGACGTCACGTTACTCAGACTACAACAATAAAAGCGGTAACTTCCTTCTACCTCGGCATAGTGCCATTCTACTCAGTATATATTATAGAGCAGTCCATATCACCAGACTGCTATGTCATATAGCAGTTTATATTCCCAGAATACTTGAACTATTCAGACATAAACTATTTGACACTGAGTTAGTGCGCCTGTTGATATTTTCAAAACTTTCCGGTACAAATCAAAATGGACAGTGTGGTTTTTACAGTAATTCTACTGGTTGCTTATTCAGGGAGAGTCCGTCAAATACCAAGAACAGCAACCAGTCCAGCAACCAAACTGGAGGAAGAGAAATGGTCAGCAGCTGAGCCACTCCCTGTCCATTGTAAATCAAACCATTATTAATTATGCAGTAAGCTTAGCTGTATTCTAACACACATGTCCTTCTTTGGTAGCTAGCTCACTTGCTATGTGAGGTGGCAGTAGGTGCGTAGCCTAGCTGAGTCAATCCAACCATTAGCTTAGCATCTGCGCACTTACCCTTGACCCATGATCAACTCCCTGGTGTGACATCCACGGTCCATGAGCATTTGTCTACATTGAAAGGTCAAAGAGCAACTAGGGATGCTCCGATCTGACCAATACAGATACCTGCTTTAGGTATCGTCCGATACCGAGCACCGATATGATACCAGTGTTAAATTAATAAGCTGTATGCCTCACTGTGTTGAAGTGACTGAGATCATTCTTTTCTGTGTAATGCTGGGTACACACTATACGAGAATCAAGCTGATTCGAGGCCCGATTCCTCCTGACAATCGCCAGCAAAGCCCTGATTTTTTTGTTGGTTCTAAAGATTACAGATGCTGCTGGTTTCATTTGACAGAATTGCCGCCGCATTACAGGGTGATGTCGCGGCAGTGTACTTGATAACTATAGACGCAAGATGTTAGCAGAGTGCTTGAATCTTTATTCCAGGATTTTAATATATACCCCCTTTGACCGCAACGTGGTCAGCAATGGATGAGTGGCACTGTCCGTATTTCCGTAATTTTGACCCAGGTAAACCTCATCTTAAGTCTCGAAGCAAAGGAGCTGGATGACTGTATGAAGACCTAAAAAGTGTTTATGCAAAAGTATAGTGTATTTCAATTAAGCCTACTTGGAGCTAAATAATCGTGATGTCAATATTGCTCAAAATAATCGTCATTGTCATTTTGGCCTTAATCGTGCAGCCCTACCGCTGTGTAATCTCATTTTTTACGCAACAACAATTCTGCCATGTTTGTATTAGAAGAGAGATCTGTTGTGTCACGTACCTAATTTCTCCCTAAGCTGCATAAACATGATGCGTTCCTCCATGTGACAAATCGTGCAGCGGAAGAAGGGCAGGACACCGATGGAAAGAAATCTAACTTGTGTGAGACAGTGGAGTTAAAAGTTTTTAAAAAAGTTTCCAAGGAACAACAAAAATGTGTCAGAGTCCCGGAAAACATTTCTGGATTTGTGAAGTTAACCGATGTCAGTGTAACTCAAAGTCAGCTATCCACTAGAGTAGACAATACAGTGGTATTGGAATCTATTTGTGTAATTATCACATATATATCAGTGTTGTATCGGTAATGTGTATTTTGTCTGATGAGTAACAGGAGATGCGAGTACAGAAAGGTCAAAGGTATGTTTGAGGTCATTTGGAAACGGTGTGTCTGTAATAGTGTCCGTGTTTATTTTTACACTGTGAAACATCCTGCTCAGTACATATCTTCTATATCACATGTCATCCCTTTAATCAGAATTAAAGGGATCCTTATCAGATATGTCATGTGTGGATATTGGCTCAGTTGGCGACCTCCAGGGAATGCTATAGGGCGTGGCTACCTTGTGATTGACAGGTCGCTACCACGGCGTTGTCTGGTCTGGGCGATGTCCGTGTTTTCGTCTTACAACTTTAACCCTTTCACAGTGTGTTTTCAGTTCACAGTTAATTATAACCTTTTTGGTCATCTAGAAAATGTCTTCTTCAGCGTTGGGTTGTACTTATGGTGCCTTCAAATGGGTTTGTGTTTACCGTGTGGGATTCACGGTCTCGTAAGTGGAAAGTTTCTGAAAGCTCTGAGTTTACGAGTTATGACGTGTTTGTTGACGTCAGGAATGACGAAGGCAAGGGAAGTTAATTTTTGTTGCATAATAAGTTAATGTATTGTAATTTTAGTTTTTCTTTTTCATTTTATAATATGTTTGAGGGAAATGTTGATATTCCCAACGACCTCATCTTCTTCCTCTGTCATTAAGCCGACGGACAAAATGCCGAACTCGAGGCTGTGTGTTTCCATACTTTACTGGATGTGTAGTGTTTACCACTTTGGATTTAAAATGTGAGGGTGCAGGTCGTATCCAAGCAGACCCTCCGCCGTTTTCTACTTTCTCATTGCGGCCAGCTATGGTTTGTGTTGACGGATACGGAACGGATGTGACGTCCGTTACTCAGACTACAACAATAAAAGCCGTAACGTCCTTCTACCTCCGTATAGACTCAAATGAAGCACTTATATCGATTCTGGCATTAAAAAATCAATTTCGAAATAATAAATTAAAAAAAAAAACGCAATACATAGGTGAATTAATTTTTTTCCCTCCCCTAGTGACTGTGGTGTTTCTGATCAATAAATGTGATGCCAGATCAGAACGCAACGGTAACCATGTTGTACCAACGATGGAGAACTGGATTAGCATGTTGGGGTTTCCCTCTCTAATCATCTCTCTCTTTCTCTCTCTCTCTCTCTCTCTCTCTCTCTCTCCCTCTCCCCAGGTGTAAGCAGCTCAGGATGTCCGCCCACCTCCTCCTCCTCCTCCTCCTCCTCCTCCTCCTCCTCCACTGCCCAGGGCTTCTCCCTCGCTGAGCCAGCCATGACCAGCCAGCACACACATACACACCCCTCCTTCAGCTCCATCCACTCCATGGCCGAGCAGCAGCAGGTAACACACACACAGCGCATACATTCCTGCCTTTGGCACAGGACCTGAATTATAGCTCACCTGTTTCACCTGTTGGTTGTCATAGCAGCACTGCAACACCAGAGGGTTTACTAGGGTTGTCACGATTTTGATTCTGGCTCTGGGAACGCCCACTTTTTCTTCTTCTCTATTTTCTTAATGCACAGCTGGTTCTGGCCGTTATTACCATATTACCATACGTACTTAAAAAACACTTACCACTACTTACAGACACAAAAAATGGCAGCAGACAACAGTACGCGTGACATGAAATAACTCTCCACACCAGCAGGCGGCGGTAATCTATATTCATCATTCAAAAAGGGAAACAGGAAGACCGAGGACGGAGGATATGCAAGATGTTGTTATGATAAGTACAAGAAACAAAGCGGCGTCTGCCGACCATTTTCACACCACTCACTCACCACTTAGCTTCATTCCAGATGGCCATGTCGCTGTGAAAATATCCGTGTAATGAGAAAAGGCTTCTGTGTCTTTCCTCTTGACTTTACTCGTTGGCTTGCTTTCCTCACGTCCGTTTCTCTTCTCGTGCACTGATTGGTTTAAGCTGAACAGCCAATCAGACTGATCTCTCTCACCGACGGGCACCGCCGCCGATTCAACATGCTGAATCAGCCGAAAAACCTCCAACACGGGCAGACTAGAGCTGGCGATGCAGGACACAACAAAAAAAATAGATCGACGGACGCTCACCGACGGCCCCAAACTGTCCGCCGGCTGACCGTCGGCTTGGTGTGTCAGGACCTTTAGGCAGAAATGTGTCTGATCTATTCAGGAATCGCGCTGCTACCTGGTGAAGCTCATGCCGTGTTCCAAGAAGGAAGCCAACTGTAGCACAGATCCAGGAACAACAAGGCCAGTTTTCTTCTGGGTGCAGAGTACCCGCAGAGCAACTTTTTTAAACCAAAGGTCATGGGAATTTGTTAATCCCGTTAACATGTGATCTGTGGATCTGTAAAAGGCTAATGACCGTGTTCCCCCCAGGTATTCTGTGGGAGGTGCTGCAAGAGTACCGAGTGCAGCGGTTGTGTTGACATGCATTCTGAATATGTGGAGCAAGAGCTGTGTTCACGTTAATTGGGTTGAGTCAAGAATAGCATTCCATACTCCAATAAGGTTGCATCTTGTTACCTCTCATGTTTGTGCACAGTATGTATGGCCATGACTGGAGGAGCAGCCGAGGTGTGGAGAGGATTCAGGTGTGTGAGATTAGGGTGATATACAGTATCTAAGATATATTTTGTGGCTCCATCAGAAACCAAACTCTCTCAGAGGACAATGTATTGTAGGTGAGGGAGAGCAGATGCAGGATATCTTAAGCTGTACGATTTTTAGCCCGTTTCTGGCCCAAAGTTTGAGCGGCACGACTAATTTTACAGTTGGACCAAATTTCAGCTGTGTCGGGCGTCGTTTGCCGTGCGGTGTACAGAGGGGACCGAGGACCGAGGACTGATTAACTCCTCCCAACCGGCCGTTGGATGAATTTCTAACATGTCAGAAATTTTGGTCGGCCGTCTACAGGCTCTCGCACAGTTAAAGCACAGCCATGAGCCGATTCCCCAACAGCGCCTTTTTTCTGCTTTTTTTAACTTTTTTATACAGACCTCTGCTAGCAAACAAACTCTACCTGCCTCGGAGCATTCAAACAAATCTTTATTGACAACTGTCAACAGACAGAACGGTTCGCAGGAGCCAACATGCCGTGTGTTTTTTCTATGTTTTTTCTATTTTACACATACAGTGTGAGCACGTAAATCGTGAGCTTCGGCTTTACATCGCAAACAATCTACTCGTACAGTAGGAGTAGGAATTACACAAGAACATTTCTAAAATCGTACAGTGTGTGTCCAGCTTTAGAGTCTTCTTCACAACTAAAAGGATCATGATGTTCACCATGGGTTAGGGAAATTGGCTGCATTGATGCCGTGTCTGTATTGGACTGTGGTGGTGGTGGCTATAAAACAAACCAAGAGACTTAAGATAACGGCTGCATGATGTTTTGATGATGTTTTGTCATGATGAGTGAGGAGCTGCTGAGGAGCAGATTAAGGTGGTTCAGACAACCAGATCTGACAAACCCTGCTAAGCTACACTTATGTGAGGAGGGAGTCCTTGTGTGTCCACTCGGTGAAGTTGGACATCAACAGCTGATGACACCAGTCAGCATCCTCACCGTGGCCCAGGACAGACTGGACATCCTGAAATCCTCCTTCACGTGTTTTAGTGTAAACCTCCAGGACATGCAGCACGTGAATGTTTGAAATGAGAAGAAATCTCTTACACCTATGAGATATAGTTCATCCTTCTTGATGTTAGTACTGAATTTAGTCAATTAAATGTGAAGGAAAATGCTGCCTTAACAAAGACACAATGTTTAAGTTACACAAATGTCCCCTCTTAAAGGGATAGTTCAGATGTTTTGAAGTGGGGTTGTATGAGGTACTTCCCCATAGTCAGTGTATGACCTACAGTAAATGGCGGTCGGCACGCCCCCAGTTTGGAGAAGCAGATCAAAGCAACGTACTGCTGTGGACGGGCTATATTTAAAATGTTTTCACCGCTTTACCTTGCTGTCAGACGGCCCTTTCAGACGTGGAACTGAAGCTGTTATATCCATCTATGCTCTCTTCAAATCCACCAGACTCCATTGACAAATAAAGTAATTTTACCTCGAGAACACCGGGTGGTTGCTGGTGTACCGCTGCCTCGATCGGTTAGCTAGTTTGTTCGGTTGGTTCGGATTCGCCAAAGTGCATTGCTTTGCTCCCGTGCTGGTACTCTGTCTGTTTCTCCAAACTCCTTCTACTGTAGGTAATACACTGACTATGGGGAAGTACCTCATACAACCCCACTTCAAAACATCTGAACTATCCCTTTAAGAGGGGACATTTGTGTAACTTAAACATTGTGTCTTTGTTAAGGCAGCATTTTCCTTCACATTTAATTGACTAAATTGAATAAGTAGCTCCTACAACCCCACTTCAAAACATCCAAACTATCCCTTTAATTTAACCAACAGTTAAAGGTAGGGTCGATGATGTTGGAAAGCTAGCATAATTTGAATGTAGCATCGCCTCAGGAGCTCCGTCTAAACCCCCCTCCCCCCTCAGGGCTCCTCCCAAGGCAACGCCCCCCACACACACACACATGCATGAGCACCGCGAGCACCGCCGCATCGTAACTACTTCACAGACACAGAGCGGAGAGAGGACCTCAACTCAACAACGCCACCTCATGACAAGTAACCGCAGCAGTGCTACTGCAGGGCTGAGTTTTCTCTTCCATTCTCCAGTAAACATGCGGCGGCGACACGCTTTGAGTTCAGGCTGGTGCACGCCAAGGGTAGAGTACGAGCAGGGAGGCAGGGAGGCATCTGATTGGTTCTTTCCCAGCGTACCATGAGGCAGTGATTGGTAGACGTTTTTACAGGATTACAGCAGCTACAGATGACGGCTCTTTTCCGGTCCTTTTTCAGAGCTCATCAGTAATGGATCGCTGTCAGGGTGTAAAGACAATTTCAACCAATATAACAGATAGTGGATACTGGATAACATCGTCAACCCTGCCTTTAAATGAATCTACTGTATATCTAAATGTTTACAGCTTGTATGCACCAGTGTGTGTACAATGTGGAGCGGGTATTCGTTTTATTTATTATAATTTGGCACAAACTCTGGTGGTGCAAAGGTGAACTGCATGATTCGAGTTGGATTTGATACACAAGGTTTTCAATTGTTTAAAAAATGTAAATGTAAATTAAAAATCATCAACAATGTCCTGATATATTTTGCTGCTCTGTGTAGGTGCTGTCTGATATGACCATACTCCAGCGGAGGATCCCCCCTAGTTTCAGAGACCCTGCCAGCGCCCCACTGAGGAAACTCTCGGTTGACCTCATCAAAACTTACAAGCACATCAATGAGGTATGA
Source organism: Sebastiscus albofasciatus (assembly GCA_916701655.1). Taxonomy (NCBI): domain Eukaryota; kingdom Metazoa; phylum Chordata; class Actinopteri; order Perciformes; family Sebastidae; genus Sebastiscus; species Sebastiscus albofasciatus. Next base: position 10,594 of record CAKAOI010010760.1, on the reverse strand, counting down.
CACACACACACACCTTTGTGTATGTGTTTTTTCATGTATTTACCTGTTTTCCTGAAGCAGAGCTGGGACCCTACACTGTTTTTTCCATCCTCAGGTGTACTATACAAAGAAGAAGCGACGGGCCCAGCAGGTCCCTCCAGAGGACAGCAGCACCAAGAAGGAGAGAAAAGTCTACAACGACGGCTATGACGACGACAACTACGACTACATTGTCAAAAACGGAGAAAAGTGGCTGGACCGCTATGAGATAGACTCGCTGATCGGGAAGGGCTCCTTCGGACAGGTGAGGTCCACAGTATGAAACCTGAATTCACATTCAGTGCTAGTTTATAAAATCCCCCTCATCATGGTTCCTTATAAACAGCAACAGTTGGAGCTGTCGCCACCATTAGAACCAACCCTCCCAAAGCTTTCTTCTTCTAACGTAAAAATAAGTCGAGTAATAGACGAAAACCAAGAATGACACCATGATGATGATGCTCCTACAGTCAGTAACAACTTAGTCTCAGAAGGGCTGCACAATTAATCGAATATTAATCATGATTTTGGCTTCCCACAATTGATTGAACAGGATCGCCTGCGATATTGACGTTTAAAATGTGCGTTCTGCTCATAGAAAACTCTGCTGCATATCAAATCAAGCGCTTCCTAAACTAACATCCAGCTATTAGCAGGTGATCGAGATGCTTTGACTTTACTTTTGGGTATAGATATTATCTAAAAAATAAAAATGTTATTGCTAAAATAAATGAATAATTGTGTTAAATAATCATGATATCAACATTGATCCAAATAATAGTGATTATCATTTTGGCCATAATCGTGCAGCCCTAAGTGTCAGTGAATCACCACCACTTTTCTGTACCTCGCTCAGCACATTATTATTATATAGACTCTTTTACAGCCCACGTCATGATTACGTCACTGGGTTAGCTGGAGGCCAAACAAAGGAAAGACTGGAGGCAAATACGATTCACCTGAGAGTAGGCAGCTAAAGTTACACATTTAAATGTCATCTTGCTGTGTTGTTGGGTGCCAAAAATGATATTGCATACATTTGAGATGACAAATGTGATGTGATTCGAGGCTCTAGCGAGCTGCAATATTGGCGAAACGTTTCAGAGAAAATGTTTCTAATAGTTTAGCCTTGGCTGCTGTTAGCAGAAAGCTAAACTATTAGCAACCCTTTCTCTCCATCTCTGAAACGCTTCACCGATATTGTACGACTCTCTTTTTGATTGATTTCACTGAAGGATAGTTAACTATAGGCATCCAAAGATTTATACGCCCTCAATTTATCTTTACAGCGCTGCCGTTGGCCACCAGCCCGCTTGTCGGACGGCTAGCTACTTAGCTAGCTTAGCTTGCTAATTCCACCATGCTGTCATGCAACACTGGTAAATTAACCCAACAGACCGGTGGCCAGCGGCAGCGCTGGTTTTAACGGAACCTCTGCCTCACTCCTCGCGGCTAGGACACTACCACGCCAGGAGGAGAGCAGGCGTTAGCTAGCTAGCTTGTCAGTCTCCGGACAAGCTAGCTAGCTAGCTAACAAGCCAGTCGTCCTCTCCTTCGGAAGTAACATTAGTCCGTCAGCGGCGTAGAGGTCGGCTAATCTGGTCTCGTTGGTTAATGCTAACTTTCTCAACTAACACTCGTGATCCTGGAGAGTGAGTGACTGTACTTATTCAGGGAAACTAGTATTTTCTTCAGCCATTGTTAAAAAAACAAGCTAACAATACTTGCTAGTCAGCGTTAACTAACGTGTTCAGAGAATCGTTCTGCCTCCACTTAATGCTCCGCCCACAATCATCATGTTTACTAACAGAAAACGGGTTTATACATAATAGGACAGCCTGGGACATCAGGCTCCAGGTCATTCCCTGTCTAAGTGTGTGTTTCTAGCATGGCATGTGATGGTGACGTGTGCTGCTGTGTGTCTACAGGTGGTGAAGGCCTACGACCACCACGAGCAGGAATGGGTTGCCATTAAGATCATTAAGAACAAGAAGGCATTTCTAAACCAGGCACAGATTGAACTACGCCTGCTGGAGCTCATGAACAAGCATGACACTGAGATGAAATATTACATAGGTAAGAACAACACACACACACACACACACACACACACACACATACACATTGCAGTCGGGTGTGAGAGTACAGGGGTTCAGGTGTAACACATGTAGTAGTTGGACTTTTTCTACAAATGTGTCAATCCACATGACTGACAGCGTATCACTGACTACGTTTACATGCACACTATTATTACAGATAGAACAATATTGTGAATTTGATACGGGTCATTAAAACAGCATATTATGTTTGGATATTCTGAATTGGGCCTTATTCCGAATGGAGCATTTTCCAATTAAGACATGTGAGATATGCCAATATTACTCAGGTTTTAGTAGCATTCTTTGGACACGTATATAGCACATTCACAATATGAGACTCTATTGGGTTTTTTATGGTAGTTTGTGACACACGGCCTCTGGTTGAACACAAACCAACTAGCTGACAGTTTAAAGTAGGGCTGTCAATCGATTAAAATATTTAATCGCAAATGAATCGCACATTTTTTATCTGTTCAAAATTTTAAAAGTATTTAATACTCTTATCAACATGTGAGTGGACAAATATGCTGCTTTATGTAAACTTATGTATATATTTATTATTGGAAATCAATTAACAAAACAATGACAAATATTGTCCAGGAACCCTCCGAGGTACTGCATTCAGCATAAAAAAATATGCTCAAATCATAACATGGCAAACTGCAGCCCAACAGGCAACAACAGCTGTCAGTGTGTCAGCGTGGTGACTTGACTATGACTTGCCCCAAACTGCATGTGATTATCATAAAGTGGGCATGTCTGTAAAGGGGAGACTCGTGGGTACCCATAGAACCCATTTTCATTCACATATCTGGAGGTCAGAGGTCAAGGGACCCCTTTGAAAATGGCCATGAGAGTTTTATCTTACCAATGTTTAGCGCAAGTTTAGGGCGTTATTTAACCTCCTTCATGACAAGCTAGTATGACATGGTTGGTACCGATGGATTCCTTAGGTTTCCTAGTTTCATATGATACCATATACTGTATATGTATAATCACTCTAGCTTTAAAATGTATCCCCCTACAACCTCTGAAATATAATAAAATAATAAAATCTGGCCTCTGAGGTGTTACTTGGTTAACCCAGTTTTCCCAGCTTGACACAAATAATTCCAATTTATGTTTAACATGTGCTGTTATCCTCTCCATTTTGTAAATTTCCACTGTAATGTCCATTAATGCATTTAAAGTTGGGCTCTCTTGAGATAACCACTTCCTTGTAAGAGCCTTTTTACCAGCTACCAGCAATATATTTAATAAACATTTGTCTCTTTTCAACTATTCTTGAGGCATAAGTCCAAAAAATAATGTCTTACTCTCTAGGGGAACATGACATCTGAAATTATCTTGTAAGGCTTTATGAATGTCTCTCCAGAAATCTTGAATGACGGGACAATCCCAGAATAATGATGTGCATTTAGATTTCCACAATTTCTCCAGCAACATGGGGAGTTAAGAAAGTGTGTAATGTTGAGAAAGAACAATTATTTTAATGTTGTCTTTGCTTGACCTGATTCAGTTTGTCTCTTAACCCTCTTCCTTGTCTCCCATCTGTCTCCGTGTCTGTCTGTCTGTCAATCTGTCTCTGTGCAGTCCACCTGAAGCGTCACTTTATGTTTAGGAACCATCTCTGTTTGGTGTTTGAGTTGTTGAGCTACAACCTGTACGATCTGCTGAGGAACACCAACTTCAGAGGAGTCTCCCTCAACCTCACCAGGAAATTTGCACAGCAGCTCTGTACAGGTGGGTGCACAGAGCTCCAACATGTCACAGTGGGAGTGAGGCTTGGAGGTTGTTGTCTGCCCCCTAGTGGACGAAAACAAAACTGGTGGATGTTGTTTAAAGCATCATCAAATCAGGAAGGAAGAATATTGTAGGTCAAATGCCATTCAAAGGATGTAATTGAATCTTTATGGGATGTATATCAGGATGATGATGGAAGCTCTTCGACAGTTGCCTGTCCCTTTGAGTGCAGGTTAGTGTAACCAGTGTGGGAGGTGGTCCTGATGATAGAAGTAAGACTTAGGGCTGGGTGATAATCAAACTTTGTTTTCAATGACGATTTTGGCTTCCAACAATCATGAAAACAAGATAATCCAGATTATTGTGCCACTTTCCATTTCGCATTAATGCTCTAGTTTTGTCTTATGTTATAAATCCAGCGCACCCCACCTTTCCTTTACAGCAGTGCGCCGTTTTCACTGAGAAGGTTGTGGCAGTGAACTATGACATATTTGATCTAATTATATTGGTCTAATTAATTTATATTTATATTATATATTATGTTATGTATTTAATATTTTGTGTTTCGTAGTTTTCAGTAAGTTGTGGAATGGCACTAACTTAACATCGTAGTTGATCTTATTTATTTTGATCTAATTTATTTTTATTATTATTATTATATTATTTATTTAAATGTGTGCATACAGTATATATAGTATTATATATTATTTATTTTTAATGTTTACATTTATTTTTTATTTATTTTTCAGTTTCAAGAAGTAATCGTATTAAATAATAATGATCTAATCTAATTTATATTGGTCTAAATTATTTTTAGATATTATTTTACATATTAAATATTTATGTTTAGTAGTTTTCAGTAAGTTGTGGAAGTGCACTAATTTAATAAGTTTAATAAATGTACAAAGTAATCGTGTTAGATAATCGTGTTCCCAATATTGATCAAAATAATTGGGATTCTGATATTTAAATGTGTGTCTATATAGAATTATATGTTATTTCTTTTATTTATTCAATTTGTTTACATTTGTTTATATGAAAAGTTCAAGAAAAATTTAAAAGAAAGAAAAAGTTTAATAAATGCACAAAGTAATGGTGTTAAATAATCGTGATCTCAGTATTGACCAAAATAATCGTGGTTATGATTTTGCCATAATGGAGCAGCCCTAATACGAATGATGTCCTTTTTTTATCCACAGCGTTATTATTCCTGGCCACTCCAGAGCTGTCAATCATCCACTGCGACCTGAAACCAGAGAACATCCTGCTGTGTAACCCCAAGAGATCTGCCATCAAGATAGTGGACTTTGGGTCGTCCTGCCAGCTCGGACAGAGGGTGAGCAACGAAACCGTGTTGAAATCAGCAGGAGGAGAGTTAGTAACGTTAGCTGTTAGCAGCCGGTGGGCAGCACAGTCCTGCTTGTTTAAATAACGAAGATCCTAACGTTAACAGAGGTGCCAGAGTTACATTATGATGCGTTCATGCTCTGCTCAGTAAAAATTACTATTGGGCGAAGGTAAATTATAATGATGTGTTTAAATGTAATCTCATAAATTTCAGTTTTTGGTGATAAATCCGGTTGTTTGAAGGAGATGTTTTCAATATAAAATAGATAATATAGAGAGAATTATGAGCTGTGTAACTTCCTAACATTAGCTCTAAGCAGCTTTTAATACAACCTCAAGATTTTTTTTAATCAAAGCAACTATTTAAGTAATTATTATCATTTGAATTGTGTTTTTATGCAAATAACCACTGTAGATGACAAAAACAAAGTACAGTACAGTACTGTGTAGGCTACAGTACGCTACGTCCCCCGAAAAATAGGGTTCCCCTGGAAGCTACGGTGTAATTCGAACACTATAATGTACCATGCATATGTTTTATATGTAAAATATATCCGATCTAAAATGTTATTCCTTCATTTAGCGCATAGATTTCAAAATGGTGAAAAAGGTGAAAAAAGTTCATTTCAGACTCTGATCATACATATCTCTCAGCTAAACCTGAAACCAAACATATATTAGAGGTTAACGATATTTTGAAACTAAATGTAATCCAGAATTTTGCATTTCCATCAGGTTAGTTGGCAGCAGTTTTTCATGTATCTGGAAAAAGTCAATGCAACTCTGCTAAAACAAATGTTTTGTATGAAGGGTTAATTTCCTGAATGGCAGTAACAAGACTGTGGTTGGCCGATGATACTGCTGCTCCTCACAGTGGACAGCTACTGAAACAGCAGGCGACACACTGACACTAGACTTCAGCCTGTAAATGAAGCGTGCTTTAGAGTTGTTAATGATGCTCTACAGCCGAGGTGAATAGGTTGGACATGATGAGAGACAGTGTTGCGTCTCTGAGCTCCTCTCCACTTCCTTGTCGTCCTCCTCTCAGATCTACCAGTACATCCAGAGCCGGTTCTACCGCTCTCCTGAGGTCCTGTTGGGAATGCCGTATGACCTGGCCATCGACATGTGGTCTCTGGGATGCATCCTAGTGGAGATGCATACAGGAGAGCCTCTCTTCAGTGGCTCCAATGAGGTAAAAGCAACACCACCACAAACATATCAGCTAAGCAGTAGTAAACACTTATTTTATCTGTTCATAATGTACCTTAAAGGGAGATTTGTCAAGAATTTAATACTCTTATCAACATGGGAGTGGGCAAATATGCTGCAAATGTATGTATATGTTTATTACTGGAAATCAATTAACAACACAAAACAATGACAGATATTGTCTTGGTTTTTTGCCGTCACCCTCTTGGTTTTGCCCGCCGCCATCTTGGTTCTTGGACAGAATTTTTTTGCAGAAATATAGCCCAACATGGAAGAGAAAGTAGTGCTCTCTTTATTTAAATGTGAAAGTGCAATAAACATATTTTGTCCCTAAAATCAATAAATAATCGTAATCTCAATATTGATCAAAAATAATTGCGATTATTATTTTGGCCATAATCGTGCAGCCGTAAGTCACAGTGAGGAGGATGTGTGTTTTCAGCAGCATGTTGTTGGTATGTTGATGCCTTAATCTACATATGTACACAATACAAATATTAATTGTGCGTGCGTGTGCGTGTGCGTGTGCGTGTGCGTGTGCGTGTGTGTGTGTGTGTGTGTGTAGGTTGACCAGATGAATAAGATTGTGGAGGTTCTGGGGGTCCCACCCAGCCACATGCTGGATGCAGCTCCTAAAGCCAGGAAGTATTTCGACAAGCTGTCAGATGGTCTGTGGACAGTGAAGAAGAACAAGGACATCAAGAAGGTATTTATCACTCAAACGTCAACTTTCAGGCTCTTAGGAAGGTAATGGAGGGAAATGACCCGGAAGTATCTGAGTAGCATGTATCTAAATATTTGTGTGTGTGTGTTTTCCAGGAGTATAAGCCCCCAGCCACACGGCGTCTTCATGAGATTTTGGGTGTAGAGACTGGGGGCCCCGGGGGCCGAAGGGCAGGGGAGCCAGGACACGCCCCCTGTGACTACCTGAAGTTTAAAGGTAAACCAACATTCTGTATCAGTTCACTAGAAATTTCTATTTCTATTTACATTGATATAAATACAGCCAATATGGCAGTAATCAGCTCCATATAAATGATGAGGAGTATCTGGAATGTACATACAAACATTGAGAAGAACTTGCTGCGTTATAGAGAACATCTCAAAGTTTGAATGAAGTTGATGAGGTGAAAGTACCAGCAATGAGTGACCTCTTTACCCAGTAAAGAGCCAAAACAGAACAGCCGTTAATTAAGCGTAAAGTCAATTTGGTCAAATGCATAATTACCATTCACCTCAGCAAGCAATGTGCAGGTAACATACAGTAACATGGAGTTGGTAGATGGTATTTGAGGTATTTGAGGCAGAACTACAAAATAATTCGAAGTCCAGGGGGTCCGTACTCTGCCGCTGGACCGACAGTGTTATAGCTTGATACCTATTTCATCATGGTCATGTTTTTCCTCTTCCAGATCTGATCCTGCGCATGCTGGACTACGACCCTAAAAGCCGTATCACGCCATTCTACGCCCTGCAGCACAATTTCTTCAAGAAGACGACAGATGAAGGAACCAACACCAGTTCATCTACATCCACCTCTCCTGCCATGGACCACTCCCATTCAACCTCCACAACTAGCTCTGTTTCTAGCTCTGGTAATCTCTCTCTTCTCCTCCAACATATTTAAAAAAATAAATAAAATTGTTTACCCCAATGATGAAATAAAAAGAGTCAGGCTGCTGCGGTGTCACAGGTGCCATGAAAAGGTAAGATAGAGAGGGGGAACATGTGCCCAGTGTCTGCAGGGAGCTGCATGGGATTTGCTTTTTTTATTTTTATTCTGTCAATCATTTAATCTGGAAAGCACCTTGCACTTATGTTTGACAAGTGTTGTATAAATTATTATTATTATTATTTTGGTAACAGTAGTGTGACTTGTCTGTTTTATTTCCAGGTGGCTCCAGTGGTTCTTCCAATGACAACCGCAACTACCGCTACAGTAACCGCTACTACAACTCTGCTGTTACACATTCAGACTATGAGATGACCAGCCCTCAGGTACATAAACACTGTGTTACCCTCAATCTGGGATATGATATTCACATGGAACAGAGAGTAATGAGCTGAAGTCCAAGCAGGGCTCTAAACTACCTCGAAACACTTTATTCACCATCCTCCAAGAACCGTCCCCAAATTAATGCGGATGGTCCCAAATTTAAAATCTTTGTTTTTCTATATTATCATTAGTTAATCATTTAAAGTGACCTTTAACATAAATCAAACATCGTTAGCGTGGGTTTTCTCCGGGTTCTCCGGCTTCCTCACAGTCCAATGCAGGTTAGGTTCATTGTTGACTCTAAATTGCCCGGAGGTGTGAATGTTATCGTGAATGGTTGTCTGTCTCTATGTGTCAGTCTTGTTATAATCTGGAGACCTGTCCAGGGTGTACCTGGCCTTCGCCCAATGTCAGCTGGGATCGGCTCCAGCCCCCCCAAGACCCTGAACAGGATAAGCGGTTACGGATAATGAATGAATGAATGAATTATTCATTTGTAATTAATCCAAAACTTTTTTTATTTTAAAAAGTATTTTTTATTTATAATTTGCATGTTTGTTTTGATTTTGATGTCAAGAATGCAGTTCAGTTGAATTGGAATATTTTTTTAAAAAAGTAGCATTTGTTAAAAAAACAAGAATTTGAATATTGGCCCCAAAAAAGCTGGAACCGGCCCTGCTAGCTAGAACCGGCCCTGCTAGCTAGAACCGGCCCTGCTAGCTGGAACCGGCCCTGCTAGCTGGAACCGGCCCTGCTAGCTGGAATCGGCCCTGCCAGCTGGAATCGGCCATGCTAGCTGGTACATCTTAAAGTTGGAGGAGCTGCTGGACAAGATGCTCCTGTCCTGGGGAGAAGAGCAGCATGTTGCCATGGACAAATTGTGATGGAGAGATCTCATTACAGCCTTATTACCCATAGGGGATGAAGAGGAGTAAGTAAGTAAATAAGTGGTTAAAATTAGTAACAGGATTTGGGTTCGTGGCTGACGATCAGACCGTACAGTGTGATCACATAAATCGTGAGCTTTGGCTTTACATCGCAAACAATCTACTCGTACAGTCAGAGTAGGATTAACAACATTTCTAAAATGGTACAGTGAATGTCCAGCTTTAGAGTCTTCTTTAGAGCGAGGCCGTTACTCTGAATGCGTCTCACCTCTGTGTCTCTGACCCCCCCCCCCCAAACAGGCTCCCTCCCAGCAGCAGATGAGGATGTGGCCAGGCAGTGATGGTGGAGGTGGGGGTCAGGACCCAGCATACACCCAGTTGCTGCTCCACAAGCCGGCTGCCTCCCAACAACACCAGCGCCACTTCCTGGACCCGCCCCACCACCCACACCCGACTTACTCCCACCACGGGAACGGTGGGCGTGGCCTGCGGCAGGGCGGACAGACGGGCATCGGTGGAGGGGGGGGCCAGCAGGGATCCTCGCCCCAGATGAGTGACAGCATGGATGTGGGCGTGTCCCTAGGGCTGCACCACCTGGGGGCGGTGTCTTCCATGGAGGCCTCTCAGTTTGGCTCTGCCTCCCTGCCCCTCGCTCTGCCAATCGGACTGTCTGCCTTCCGGACTCGGACGGCCCCCACCGCCCCAGGGCCACAAGCCCCGCCCCCTGAGGACTACTACCCTGCCTCCAACAACAATAACCCCGCTGCGGGGGGCAGAGGGAGGCCGGACTCAGACGAGGGGCCAGCCAACTCTTGATAAAACCTGAACCATGCCCTAAAGCCATACAATTTTAACTACAACTACTACAACTACACACATACAGCCAGAGTTCAGAGACAAAGAGGTGAACTTTGTGCTGAAGGAGACAGTTTGTACTGCATGAGAGGAGGAGGAAGGAGGAAGATGCTGGGAAAACTCTCCTTTTTATCCTGTTTTAGTTTTTTTTGTCTTTTGTTGCGACTGTAATTGGAAAAGGAATGATTGTGACAAGTTTGTTTTTATTAATATTATTATTATTGTTGTTTAATATTATTTGATTTTTTTCTCGGGTTTGAGGAGTTGTGTGTTCTTCTTGGTTGTTGTTTAAGCCTGGAGAGGAGGAGGAGGATGAAGAGGGAAGAGAGAGGAGCCATGCTTTTCTATTTTACTCCATACGGTGGCTGTAAGTGGAAGATCACATGTTCATGTTCACACTGGTTAGTTATTCATATTTACAGTCCCTAGAGACGAGC
>CAKAOI010010758.1:0-34193 GCA_916701655.1 Sebastiscus albofasciatus | reverse complement strand
TATCTGCTGAACAAGGAAAAGTGTATCTGTGCTCACCTTGGACCTTTTCAATGGTCCAATATGCAATTTACACAAGTGTCAGGTGGAAACCTCACACACACACTGAGAATGGACTTTACAATGAAGTAGTAGACATCTTGTATCCAGCAGTGACACTTTTGAAATGTTTGTAAATTCTATCTATCTATCTATCTATCTATCTATCTATCTATCTATCTATCTATCTACCTATCTGTATGTTTGTCTATCTATCTATCTATCTATCTTTCTATCTATCTATCTATCATGCTGGCTCTTTTAATGGAAAAATATTTTTTGAAAATTTAACAATGTAAAGGCCATACTCCGGAGCTAATTTTGAAATTCGTACATTTTCAAAATGACACAAGTAAAAATGACTTTAATCCAACTTGTTGGTCTGTGATGGGTGTTAACAGTCCAGCAGGGATCATGGAACAAAACATTACACTTCCTGACAGAAGTGCATGAGACAAGTAATTTGAAAAAAATCATGTGTCTCTGTGTCCTCCAGTGCTCCTAATGGTGTCTGCAATATTTCAAAGACCGGAGGAAAACAGCCAGTCAGAGCCAAGCTGGAACCTGCCATCTCTGAGCAGCTGTCAATCACTCACAAACTCTGATCAAACGGTCAAACTAGGCAGTGTTGATCAAATATGAATCAATATTCTGTTACTGTAATGCTTATTTCTCTCCTCAAATGGTTTCAGAAACATCTTGTAGTGTACTGTTTAGCTGTAAAATGAGAAAGTGTGTGATACACCAGCCATGTTGAGATGAGTTGAGGAAATACTAAGCACCACCCAACAGCCAGAGCACAACCAATAGGAACGCTCTATCTCTCTCTGTCTCTCTGAAATGACCTGTGATTGGCCGAAGTCTCCCGTCACAGGCTAGATTTTTTAAAGCCTGAAAACAGAGCCATAAGGAGGTACAGAAGTCTAGTTTTCTCTAGATGGAATTTTTGCCCAATGATGCCAAAAATATTCTGCCTACTGCAGCTTTAACCCTCTCTCTAACATCATATAATCCCCATATCAATCCCCTTGTTTATTTTCAATGCTGGTTTGTTTTCCTGGAGCAGAATCGACTTCTATCGAATGCAAATTGTTAGCATTGGATTTGTTCATATTTTTCTTTTGAGAACAGATCCATTATTTTAATGAAAACCTTATTTGGCATCCTCAGGTTAGTCCTGCCACATAATGATCCCCCTTTCTATTTATGGACGTCATCGCTGGCTTAATAGTTCCCCCTGGTGTTGAGAAGAGCCATTACAGTCTACCCCACAGTGCAACTTTACATCAGCTCCTGATACAGTATGTTTATGTATTCAAGTTTTTCTTAGTGCATACAGCACATGAACAAGTGAAATCACCCCTTCATGTACACTTATTGGAAGTTATTAATACAGTATTGGAGATGTCACGTTTGATTGCACATACGGGGCGTGGTTATTCTAGACAGGCAGCAGTATCATTGCTCATATTTGTGGTATTTCTGCCCTCCCCTTCTGGCAGTCACATGGGCAGTTTCTGCTCTCCCGTGACACTTTTGAACAAATAATAGGGGGACGAGGCGTGCCATGGCTGCTGTGTTGTTATTGGGCAGCACATCTTTCACAGCATCCATCCAACTCTTGGGACAGCTCAATCCTGTCATGTTCACCGGCCTGCTGCGGTTACATCTGACTGTCCACTGCGCATCTGGCCCGGGACACCTTCTACCAGAAACACACCGCTGAAATCAGAAGAGAGAGCCGGACCAGGACCAGACTCTGTGGGCCACAGAAAGAAGCAGGAAGTGGGTGAAACTGTCTCCGGGAGGTTCAGAAAAAGGTGAGTTTGACTGTCCTTGGTGTTTCGGGGATACGACACATTACAGGAGCGTTTGGGGGTAAATATCCGGGATGTTGCTGTTTGAATGACACACCGCAGGAGCACTTTACACCAGGTGCGTTGTTTTATGACCACCGGCCGGCAGCTTTACCACTTCCTGACCGACACCCTCAAAACGTAAACAAACATTTACCCAAAATGCAGCTGCAGAAGTGGCGCATTATTTAGCCATGTTTTATTGCTCCCCAAAAGACGTAAAGTTTTAATGCCGCAGTCGCTCCACCCTCATGCTACGTATATGTGACGGAAACGGGGATTTATTTTGGTAACCGACTTGTTTCTGAAGTAGGGTCCGTGGACCCTGAGAGGGCCTCTTTAGAGAGGGTTAGGCGGTCTACATGAACATCAGAGATATCAGCTCAGTGCTTCACGAACAGCATCCTGCACAGCATGATCGTGAGGCTGAATGACACTGACAGCATCAAAGACAATAAAGGAACTAACAGTAAATTATGTGGTTCAGTGAATGTGTACAGTTCTCATTGAATATGTAACTTCCCTGTTAAAACTGCTGACAAGTCATCTCCCCATGAGGGAGTTGAGAGTATGTCTCATCAGATGTATTTTACTCAACTTGTAAAAGTTGTGCAACCATGACAAAGACATGCGTTAATCCACTAAGTGTTTTAAAAGACTTTTATTCAGCTAGTGGTGACTAAAAGTCACTGATCTACTTATATATACTGGCTTAAGTCTGTCAAATTGGGCTGCATCAGTGATTATTTACAAGATAGATTAATATGTCTATCATTCTCTGGATAAATAATCAATCAATTCATTGAGCTTCAGATTGCTTGTCCAACCAACTAGCCCAGTCGCACAGCAGTTTGTGAAATAGTCACAAAATGTAATGTATTGATTAGTGTACATAGACACAAATTTCAATTTTTTTTCACAATGGTCAGCATGAAATTAATTTGCATGTAATCCACCTAATTGTGAACCAGGAAGTATAAGGAGCGGTGGATGTCGCGTAGGGAGGAGGTTGGGGTGGATGGGTGGGGTGGATGGGTGGGTCAAGACTTTTGCCCAGGAGACCGGTGTTCGTGTTCCGTATGAAACCACACGTGAAAGTTGATTTATTTGCCACGTAACTTCCGTACTTAAGTTACGCCACTTCCAGAGTTATTTTAACCCAAACCACAATCTTTTCCTAAAGCTAATCAAGTAGTTTTCTTGCCTAAGCCTAACCAAATAAATCTTTTCCTAAGCATAACTAAGTAGTTTGACCAGAGCAGAAATTGACAAGTGCGTCTTCGTGTTGTTGAAAATCATGCTGAGTGTCACGAAAAAAAGGTAAATTTGTGTCTATGTACACAAATCAAATAGATTCAATTTCGAGACTATTTCAAGAACTGCTGTGAGACTGTGTTGAACCAACAGTCAAAAACTCAAACATATTCGGTTAACAATCATAGATTACAAATAAAAGCAGGAAATTCTTACATCTGAGCAGCTGGAACTAGTGACTTTTATGGCATTTTTGCTTTAAAAATTACTTGATTGATCAATCGATTATCAAAATAAATGCTGATTAATTTTATGTCTCACGACATTAATGTAATAATTGTTTCAGCTCTACTGTCAAAATAATGTAAAAATCATAGGTAGAAAAGAATCAGTAACTGGGTGTGATCCCTATAATATTTAGAAGATCATGTACCGTCATGTTTTGTCATGTGATTCCTGTAGCTGACTTAGGAGAGGAGTATTGTTGAGGCGATTCTGGCAACAGCTCCAGTGATGAAAACTGCCTCCTTGAGAGAGAATGGGGAAGTTGAACACTGCTGGCATCTGATAGAAAGAAAACAACCAAGGTCACATGTGCACAGAGGGGCTGAGATGTCTGCTCTTCAGTTTGAGCTGCATGTAAAACCAAACAAGCAGCTGTGAATCAGGTGACCGCAAATACCAACCTGAGGTGTGAGCAGCAGCTCTCATCAACAAGAGTGAGTCGCAAACTTCCCTCTCTGGTGGCGTTTCAGTGCTTGATCTTGGCTGCATTGTGTAGTAAAGGGATATAAAGAAGGGAAGTGACTGACTTTGCAAGAAGTAACAGAACAGGTACTGCATTGTAGTATCCGCCAGGTGACTGTGTGGCACCTGAGTGCTGGAAAACATGTTTCACTTGTTTGTGTTGAGCCGCTGAATCTGAAGGTTTGTCAGAAAATCACAATTTATTCTCAGCTTCTCAAAAGCCTTACAACTCTTTAAAGTAAACAATGTGTTTACATGAGACTGGAAGCATTCACGAGGCGGTGCATGACATGTGTTACTGTGCACATGATGATCCTCAATTATAGGGTGTAAAAAGGGTAAAACATCACTGTGTGTTTATGGGTGAGGGAAAACAAACGCCTGTGTGTTTATGGCCTACATTTGATTTGAAACAGTGAACAATGCACCAAGTAAACAAAAGCTGTACACATTATGAAATAACATAATGTTCAGCGTGACTAATAAATTGTCTCACTTTGTCCTTAAAAGATGGGGGAATGTTTAACAAGAACACACATTGGACTTAAAAGTGGACTGTGTTCAGCCAGGTTTCTTTGCTTTTTCACAACATGTCTGAGGGGAAAGGAAAAAAAAGGAAAGGACAACTGTTCATAGGAGATAAATTGAGAGATATATTTGCCTGTGGGGCTTAACAATGACAAAGCTGACAGACAAAACTAAAGTGACTAAGACTGTGAATCAACCCTTTTCCTCTCTACTAAGCATGCAGAGTGCTATATAGCCTGGCAAATAACAGTTTTTAGAGTAGTGGCCAACAAGCATGTTAAAGACGACCTATTATGCTCGTTTTCAGGTGCATACTTGTATTTTGGGTTTCTACTAGAGCATGTTTACATGCTTAAATGTTCAAAAAGCACTTCATTATTATCATACCAGCTGTGCTGCAGCACCTCTTTTTCACCCTCTTTTTTTTTTTTCAACCCCTCCCCCCCACCTCCTGAAATGCCCAGTCTGCTCTGATTGGTCAGCTGGCCCACTCTGTGTGATTGGTCAACCGAACAAAACTCTTTGAACCCTGCTCCCTCCACTCTAACTATCTTTGTTTGTGGGTGAGCCAAACTAGCTGCTAGGCAGGTATTATGCAAATGTGTTACTTGGTGACATCACCAGGTTACAGAAAAAAGGCAAGCAAGGCGTTTCAGGCAGTTCAGGAGCAGTGTTTCTGTGGTGGAGAGTAACTCCCTTTGGTGTGGACTTTGGGCTTTGTAACTTTGCAGACCTTTTACATGTACAAAAAACTATATAACACACTAAAGGAAAGGGAAAACACAATAGGTCCCCTTTAACATTTTTGTCTTTCAACAGTAGATTCAATTCTGTAGTTATATTTCTTTGTTTTTTTTATGGTATTTTTGCGTTTATTTGACAGAGGACAATGTAGAAATGGGGTAGAGAGAGGGGTATGACGTGCATCAAAGATCCCAAGTCCGGAATCGAACCCAAATCAGTTATATGGCATGCGCTGTAACCACTCGGCTACCAAGGCGCTCCTACAAATAAAGTATCTTCCTATCATATTTCTTTCTTTTTGACACTTGTCCTCACTCATTTTGTTTTTCACAGGGTAAGCAGACTGATCCCAGGCTCTTCTCGCCAACCATGTCAAACGAACGCACCCCTCTGATCACCTCAGGGGTATGCGGTCTGGCTGTAACTGCAGTGGCGTGCGGCGCAGAGTCGGCCCCTGAATCCGACTCCGGGACACCAAGTAAAGACCCTCGAAAACTGAATACTTTTTTCGGGGTGATGGTGCCAACCATCCTCTCCATGTTCAGCATCGTGCTGTTCCTGAGATCCGGTGAGCTATGCGCGTGTGAAGGGATCAGAAAACTAAAAGCTGTTTTTAGTTGTAGACAGTGGGTGTTTGTATGAATAACGTACAATATAACTGAGTCATTGTGCTGAGCAGTAGTGACTAACACTGACGTGATCTCTCTTACAGGGTTTGTGGTCGGTCACGCGGGGCTGTTACAGGGTCTTTTAATGGTGGTTGTGGCCTACATTATTATATCTCTGACAATACTGTCCATCTGTGCCATCTCTACTAACGGTGCCATACAAGGTGGAGGAGCCTACTGTATCCTTGGAGACCAAACAGGTGTTTTTCTTGAGTCTTGCCATTTCAGTTGAAACATCAACCTTAACAAATTGTGACCAGACATGATAAGTCGGTCTCTGGGCCCAGAGTTTGGAGGAAGCATCGGTTTGATGTTCTTCCTGGCCAAAGTGTGTGCATGTGGAGAGTATGTTCTTGGTCTTGTGGAGGCGATACTTGACGTATTCGGTGCAGATCCTGGTAAGTTTTATATTCTGTTACTATGTGACCTACTTCATTTAGTACACACTTTTTCTTGAGAATTCTCAGTTTTCTTCTTCCTCTGTTATAGAGTCATCTGTGTCCGAGGGGGTGCGGGTGCTTCCTCAGGGTTACTGGTACACTGTGCTGTACTCCTCCGTCATCCTTCTGCTGTGTCTGCTCGTGTGTCTGGTGGGCGCCCACATCTACTCCCGCACTGCCTTCATCATCCTGCTGGTAGTCACCGTATCCTTGTTGTCCATCTTCATCAGCTCTGTGGCGGTCAAACCTCGTGATTTCGTCATCACCCACAAGGGATCCGGCAACCAGACCCTCCGCTACAACACCAGCTACACGGGCTTCAACGTCACCACTCTGAGGAACAACCTGGGATGTGAGTGTTGGTGGGGCATAACGCTGGTGTTAGTGAGGATATGAAAGTACATTCACAAAGCTACTTGTAAATTTAGAGGCATCTATTAAAGGTGTTCCTCATTTTTCTCATTGCAGCTGGTTACTCTTTGGACTACAGCACCGACTCTGTCATGTCTTTTGCCACCGTGTTTGCCGTCATGTTCACCAGCTGCACCGGGATTATGGCCGGAGCCAACATGTCAGGTTAAAGCTTGTTGTCGTACATGTATAATCACATTGGACTGAAGGGTGTTGTTGTCAAATGTGGAATGTAACTGGAGTATTTGGTAACTCTTCATTTTACAGGTCTGCAAATTTCATGGTCATTAGGTGATAATTAGCAAGTAACCTGTTTGAAATTTCTTTGGAATTACTGCCAAAATACCCCAATATTTAACTCAAAATTTATCGAAAATGTCTTTATTATAAACAATATTTAATAATTATATTCCGCTATTTCCCAATAGCTGATAATTTATTTGATAATTTAATAATATAATAATACGTTTAATATATTAGCAAATTACTTTGAAAATTCTTAAAAAACTCCCTGAATCATTACATTAGCTACCAGGTTACATTTGTGTAGACAATAAGTCACACAATGGTGAGATTTGTGCCTTATCAGAAGTCTCTTCTATGGTTTTGGTTTTCCACCTCCAATGAAGAGCCGCACACAGCCGCTTCTCAAGCCTAAGGGTCCGATTTAAACGATTATATGCTATTTTAGCATATGATTATTAAATAATGTTTATAAAAAAGTAAACATTTTAAGGTAAATATTGGGGAAATTTGGCAGTAATTCCAAAGAAATTTCAAATAGGTTACTTGCTAATTATCACCTAATTAACATGAAATTTGTGGACCTGTAAAATGAAGTGTTACTGAGTATTTTTCCATTATGCCATTGCTACTTTTACCTTTTATTTATATGCATATCGTTATGCAGAATAATGCCAAACAAGAGATGTGTTTATACACAAAGTGTAATTCAGTAAATCTGCATTGTACACATCCACAACCTGATGTTTGTTTTCACTCTGCATGTCTCTGAAGGGGAGCTGAAGACTCCGAGCGTTTCCATCCCTAAAGGCACCATCGTAGCAGTCTTTTACACTTTCACAGTCTACGTCCTCCTCTTCATCTTGGTCAGCGCCACATGTGACAGGTCTGAAAAGGTTCATAATAGTGTTGTCTGATACTTGAAGGTGTTATTGATAACATTGATAAAATTCAGCCACTCGATGTTGCATTCTCCCTCCCCCGTTCGTTGCCAGGGACTTACCCTCAATCTCAGCCATTTATCCATTTTTTCCACACTAACTGACGACCCAGAGGTACAATGTCATTTTACTATTGGCTCACAAGCCTTGTTAGAAGTGGGAACCAAATGTCAGATATCTTCCACAGAGATAAACAAAACATTTATTTTGGATCCGCAATTTTTTTTAAATGATTAATTCACAATCATAATATTATACAATAAGACATTTTAAAGTGAGCTCAACTGTCAAATTAGTAGTCATTTGTTTATTTTTCTTAAGGACCCTGTTGATTCAGGATTATGGGTTCCTCCAGAGAATAAACATCTGGCCGCCGTTCGTCACCGTCGGGATATTCTGCGCTGCTCTGTCAGCTGCGATGTGCGCTATGATCGGAGCGTCCCGTATCCTCCACGCTCTCGCTCTGGATCACCTCTTTGGTAAGACTTTTTTGGCTCATCATATCAGTGCCTTCTTCAGTCGTTTTCAAAGAGACTTTTGTTTTGCCTCACAGGTTTGCCTTTAGCTCCAGCTGCCATAACGTCAAACTCAGGGAATCCGTGGGTGGCGGTGCTGTACACCTGGGGTCTGGCGCAGGTGAGCGGAGTTTCGGCAGCGTGCGGTCATTTGTTTCCAGAATCACAACGTGTGTCCTAAACTGTGGTGTGTCTTGTGTTTCAGTGTGTGGTGTTTGCAGGCCAGCTCAATGCCGTAGCAGGTTTGGTGACTGTTTTCTACTTGCTCGCCTATGCTGCGGTTGACCTGGCCTGTTTGGCTCTGGAGTGGGCGTCGGCACCAAATTTCAGGTAATTAAAGATCAATCACTATTAGAGAAAAAATGAGAAATCAGTACGCATTGCAACCTTATTATTCAACAGCCTGCAATTGAATCCAATAATGAAGTCAAATTTTCAGAATAAAATTGCAACCAAAAACACCCACTGTTGAGGTAAAATATCACAATTTAAATACTGCCTGAGGTATGGTATTATGAGTATGGTATTTATTCAGTTTCATCATTGAGTGTGGCCATAAATTCTGGCCCATGCTGAGTGACACCATATTCTGTACATAATAAGTGGATGTAGTCCCTGCGACATCACCAATTGGTTTGTGGACTGCCGTTTTGAAGCCTAATCATGTGCAGAAGGTAACCTGCAAATTGTGAAATATGATCTGAAATTTGCAAAATCTCTCGCAAGACTCGCTGCCCGACAACTAGGACGGTCCTGAATGCTGACCATTGCCATGGACCTCCAAATCAGTATTTGAATGCTTCATTTTAAAAAAAAAAAAAATATATATATATATATATATATACACAAGTATGTAACGATAATGTAGAAATCCCAAATTAGCCCATGAAACAAGGAATAATCCCCAAATCCCCAATTATGAATTATTCATATTCAACATTAATTAGAATTAGTTATTCTCAGACAGATACTGCTATTTGTTGTGTGTAGAGGTGCTTGTGTGTACAGTAGTGCGGCAGCGGCACTAAAACGG
The DNA here is from genome assembly GCA_916701655.1 of Sebastiscus albofasciatus. Taxonomy (NCBI): domain Eukaryota; kingdom Metazoa; phylum Chordata; class Actinopteri; order Perciformes; family Sebastidae; genus Sebastiscus; species Sebastiscus albofasciatus. The sequence continues at coordinate 24,777 of CAKAOI010010758.1, read as the reverse complement.
GGGAGATGGAGACAGATGGACAGAAGAATATGTCAGCCTGCTGAGCCGCGAAGCTTCAAATACCTTTGAATATTTCTCACTGAAGCTTCGAAGCTCAAAAAATGGTATTCGTGACAGCCCTACCGATGAACTATCCTAACCTTAACTATTTAAGATCAATGCATAACCTTAACCATCTCGCGAGAGTTTCCCCAACTCGCAGGTTACCTTTTAGACACGACCTCGAAGCCTCGAGTTCAGCATTTTGGCCGTCGCCTTCTTGGTTTTTGGTCGTCGCCCTCGTTTTTTTTGTAACTAGAAATGACACAAGAGGGTGGAGCTAAGTACAACCAAACTCCGAATAAGACATTTTTAGGCGACAAAAATTTTACAATAACTTTCATGAACTGAAAACACACTGTGAAAGGGTAAGGGTTTATCAGGGACAACTCCCAGACCGGACAACGCTGTGGTAACGACCTGTTAACCACAAGGTAGCCACGCCCTAAAGCATACTCTGCTTTATGGCCTATTTGACTCTAAATGGGACCATAACTTGTATATAACTGATTGTAAGACTTGACACTAGCGATTAAGACCATAAACTTATGTTTACAATGTTTACTGAGGTAAAAAATCAAGTGAGAAGTAGGCTCATTTTCTCATAGACTTCTATACAATCAGACTTCTTTTTGCAACCAGAGGAGTCGCCCCCTGCTGGCTATTAGAAAGAATGCAAGTTTAAGACATTTCAGCATTGGCTTCACTTTTCAGATGTGGAGGTTGTTGCCTGAGGGACACTAGAAAAGCTAAAAATGTGAGGTAGCTTAAGGTTTCTTCTTTTAGAGAGTATAGGCTCAAAAAGTGGGCTGCACGGTGGTGCAGTGGTTAGCACTGGCGCCTCACAGCTAGAGGGTTGCAGGTTCGAATCCGGCTTGGGGCCCTTCTGTGTGGAGTTTGCATGTTCTCCCCGTGTTAGCGTGGGTTTTCTCCGGGTACTCCGGTTTCCTCCCACAGTCCAAAGACATGCAGGTTAGGTTAATTGTTGACTCTAAATTGCCCGTAGGTGTGAATGTGAGCGTGAATGGTTGTCTGTCTCTATGTGTCAGCCCTGCGATGGACTGGCGACCTGTCCAGGGTGTACCCCGCCTTCGCCCAATGTCGGCTGGGATCGGCTCCAGCCCCCCCGCGACCCCTAACGGGATAAGCGGTTGCAGATGAGAGAGAGAGAGAGAGGCTCAAAAAGTGAGATTACAACATTGTATAGATTAACCACCCAATCAGCATCACCATTATTATTATATTTTATGGGACAATAAAGTATTTATTGTCTCTCTCTGCTTCTGTTTTTCATGTGTCTGGCAGCCTCAGTTCTTTGTCTCTGTGTGTTTAACAGGCCAACGTTCCAGCTCTTCTCCTGGCACACCTGCCTGCTGGGCATCCTGAGCTGTTTAGTGATGATGTTCGTCATTAACCCAGTGTATTCCTCGGGCAGCATTGTCCTCCTGTTACTGCTGCTGCTTTTCCTCCACTACAGATCGCCCACCAGCAGCTGGGGCTACATTAGCCAGGCTCTCATTTTCCACCAGGTATCTGGACTCATGCAGACACACACACACACACACACAAGCGCTACAGCGTGTCAATAATGCTGTCTTCCTTTTGGTTTAGGTGCGTAAGTATCTGCTGATGCTGGATGTGAGGAAAGACCACGTGAAGTTCTGGAGGCCGCAGATGTTGTTGATGGTGGCCAACCCTCGCTCCTCTTGTCAGCTCATCCTGTTTGTCAACCAGCTGAAGAAGGGAGGACTGTATGTGTTGGGCCACGTGCAGCTGGGAGATCTGGGTAATTCTCTGTGGATGGTCTGTGATGGCCATCCGTAGCTAACAGTATTAAATTATTCTTATCTTTGAATCATTGTGTTGGCTTAGTAGCCAAGTGAAACTCACCTTTTGGTCTTTTCATGTGTCTGGAAGCACATGGCCTCATGTGATTATTCTTATCATTCAGTCTGAGAGCACATGAACGGGATGAGCAGGAAATATTAAAGTAGGCTGCACATCACTGGAGTTGTGTAACAGATCTGATTGGCCCCCCTGAAGTCCACAGGCACCGTCATGCTACCTCGTAGGCTTTCACGTTCCATCTGCTTTTTCTCTTGCATTATTTATAAGATAATAAGTTTCCTCTGTATCATTGTTGCATGAGACCCGAGAGTGTAAGCCAGCCATCCTGTAATTCAGCCAAATGTTTAGCTCCTTGTTTATTTTGCTAAATAGGCACATGTCCTCCTCCTATTTCCTCAAAAAATATATTGTGTGATGCACAGCTAAGATTCAGAAATGCTGATATATTCTTTCGTTCATTCACTAACTCACAGTTTGCTCCCTGGTGACCATTATGATACATTGCACAGTCCACAAACAATGCAAATAGATCATTTTATTTTAATTGCAGTGTTGGAAACTGTACTTCAGTTCAAATTTGAGGTACTTGTACTTTACTCAAGTATTTCCATTATAAGTTACTTTATACTCTTCTACATTTCAGTGGGAAATATTGTACTTTTTACTTTACTACATTTGTTTGACAGCTGTAGCTACTACTTACTTTTTAGATTAAACCATACTTTTTTTGGCTTCGGACCGCTTACAAAGAGGTCAAATTATCCAATATTTTGTTAAAGAATTAGTGAAGAGGAGTCAACCACTGGACCAAACTAACTGTATATAAAGTTCATCTCAACCAGCTACAACAGTGAAATGCTACTGATGCATTGATGCACTGATCACTATTAACAATCTAATTATGTGATAAATAATAATATATCAGGTCCAGGGGACATTTTACTGCACAACATGTACTTTTACTTTGAGTACTTTTAGCTGATTAAACTGCTGTACTTTTTAATGTGGGAATTTAAATGCAGGACTTTTACTTGAAATGGAGTATTTTTACATTGTGATACTTTGATTTAAAGGTCCAGTGTGTAGTATTTAGAGGGATTAAGGATTTAAGGGGTTCTATTGGCAGGAAATGGGATATAATATTAATAAGTATGTTTTCTTTAGTGTATAATCACCTGAAAATAAAAATGGTTGTGTTTTTGTTGCCTTAGAATGAGCCGTTTATATCTACACGGTCCTCTTCACGGAGCCGGCCGGCATGTTTCTACAGTGGCCCAGAACAGACAAATCAAACACGGGCTCTAGATAGAACCTTTCACGTTTTTGTGTCGGCCACCGTAGTTCTCCTACACGCTTGGGACACGGGAGAAATTTCAGTTGGTTGCAATCTGCAACCTCACCGCTAGATGCCGCCAAAATGTAAAAGACCTAAGTACTTCTTCCACCACTGTTCTGCAATTCTGCTGAAATGTGTTCAGTAGTATTGCATCTATCCCTGTATTGTAGTGCTATTTGTATTCTTAAAACCTATGCAGTAAATTAATTTCTGCCTTTCATATGTTCTAGACTCCCTGCCATCAGACCCGGTCCAGCAGCAGTACAACTTCTGGCTGAGCCTGGTTGATAAACTCGGGGTGAAGGCCTTCGTAGACCTGACGCTCTCTCCCTCCGTCAGACAGGGAACACAGCATCTGCTGCGCATCACAGGCTTAGGTACAGTAAACTCTGATTACTCTCATCCCTGCCATGACCACATTCAGCACAGATTATGATGTTGCTCTATCTGCACTTATGTTTCCCTCTACAAGGTGGCATGAAGCCCAACACATTGATTCTGGGTTTCTATGACAGCTGCACTCCCGAGGACTTCTTCCTACAGGATTCTGCGTTCTGTGACTCTTCGTTGGGACGAGAAAGTGAGGGCGAATATAATTTTGGGGTCGATTTGCCTTCATTACAGGCCCATTTCCCCCCAGTCCGACACGTCGAGAGCCCACGCTGGCTATCACCAGAGGAGTATGTAGGGATAATTTCTGATGCTATTAAAATGAACAAGAACGTGTGCCTCGCCCGCTATTTCTTCCAGTTAGAGGGAGAGGGTAAAGATAGCAAGGTGGATGGGTCAGAGCGGACAATAGATGTGTGGCCTCTCAACCTGCTCCAGCCAGGCAGCCGCGACTACGAGGACGTGTGCAGCCTCTTCCTGCTGCAGATGGCCTGCGTGCTCAACATGTCCAACAAATGGCGCCACGCAAGAATGAGAATCTTCTTGAATGTGGAAACCGAGTCCAGCGACCAGGGCTGGGTGGTTAACGAAGAGACGTTCCGAGAGCTGCTGAGGAAGCTGAGGATCAGGGCGTCGATAAAGATCGTGCCGTGGGACTCGGTGGTGCAGCACCATGTTCAGCCGGATGGGGAGCCCCCCGCGGAGCCAACGCGAGCTCTGTCCGAGGACTTCCTGTCTGCAGTGAACTGTATGTTGATGGAGCACAGCTCACAAGCTGCTGTTCGCTTCCTGTATTTACCTAGGCCTGCTGCTGACCGCAGCCAGTCGCAGCAGTACCTGGCTCAGGTGGAAGCAGTGACCAATAGTTTGGGGCCAACGCTCCTGATACACGGAGTCACCCCAGTCACATACACGGGTCTGTGAGCATGTGCAATCATGAGCTTTGTTCATTTATATTGTAGGGGCAGCAAAGTCTTATCTGTGTAAGGTTACATGTAAAATTAACACATAGTGCAAAGAAACGTGGAGGCTATGGTGCAATATGTAGCAACTGTTACTATACGTTCACCTAATGCAGCTTTTTTGTTGTTTCACTCGAGCGTACAAAAGGACCACAGTCGAGTGTATTTTTAAAATATGCCACTTTTTGCATTCAAATAGGATTTTTTCCTATTGACATATACTTGAACTGGCTTGGTGATTGAGCCAAGAAATGGGGGGACTTTTGTGGGTGCGATTTATGTTGTTATATAACCTCTTGTTTGTGTTCGCTTTAGGCCTATCTTTTCACATGAGACGGAAATTAAAAAGTGTCAAAAAATCATCGTAAACAAAAACAAATTTGTTTGGAGTAATACGGGTTGTCTAGGACATTGAATATAGAAATGTATATATATAATTTCAGGGATGAAATGATGAATTTGTGATAACAATTGACCACGGTAAAAACACATTTTCCTGGTTCAGTTTCTAGATAGTATTGTGTAATTGTTTTTTTGTTTTTTTTAACTCTCCTGCTTTCTTTTTCCTACATTCTCAGATTTCTGCTGGACCAAGTGATCCAATATTTTTTGTTTCTGAGCTGAATTCTTGTTTTCTATGCAGTCATGCAAATGTGTCTTCTTTTTGCTGTTAAATATGCATCCCTAGTCTTCACAAAGGGAACTGTTTTCGTACATTTGACCCCAGAATAATGAACAGCATTTGTTGCTGTTGTATGTGCTTATTGAAAAATGTAATGGGATTTTGTGCTTCATGATGCAGACTGTCAAAAGTACACCAAAAATGGTTATACTGATGGTTACTCTGGAGGTCCATTATAATCCAGTCTAGTTAGGACCAACGATGATTCGGACCAAATCGAGATTGAACAAGACCAGAACAAGTTTTTTTTACACAACAATTTATTTACAAAATGCAGAATTAAGTGTTACTGCTTTCTTGTCACGTTTTGTTTTATAGTGTTACAGCACTCACATGGACTTTTTAACAAAACACAAATAGGAAGTTGCTGAAAAAGCTATTTGCACGTCATGTTCCATCTTGAGTTGTCGTCAGTGAGAAAGCCTGATATGACTGACTCTTGTGTACTAATGGTCATTACTGTAGATGTACATAGAAAACTGCTGTTTGACATAAAGGTGTAAAGATATGCCAAATGTACTGTGTATCACTATCTTTGTAACTGCAATATTGTAAAATCTTAACAGAAGATATATGTATTTAAAAGATTGCTTAAATGCAATACAAACCGATTGTGTCTGTATATCTGTCAAGTGTAATAGTATAAATATTAATAGCAACAATAGAGTTAGAAACTCTGTTATGCTAGCCAGCAGATTCACTGTATAGATAAATAAAAACTTCATGCAATTGATAATAAACAAATATACAAAATATAACATCATTTATATGTATAGTGTAGCCCATTTATTGCAGTAACCTCAATATGATATTGCACAGATTTTAGGTATCTGAGAAGACCTACAGTGATGATAAGCTATTGTAAAGCCTGTAAAAGTCAACATTCATGTCAGTAAGAACTTCAGCTACTCCTCCTTTTCACCAATCTTCTCCATTTTCTTGCACTCTCTTATATCATATTTGCTGGCTTTTGCAAGGTTTCGTAGCTTTCTTATGCAGAACGGTGACATACGAAACCAGTCCGGCAGGAGTATTGTGAGAGCAATGTTCTGTAGGATGAAAGGAAAGAGAAGGAGAGGTGTTAAGATATAGCAGGAGCTGACAGTTTGTAAAAGTGATCACAGTCTCTCATCCCTCTGACCTGGAGTGCGTGGGACAGACAGCCGCTGGTGTAGCTGGAATGACCCACGGTGTTCAAGGCCTCACGGGCGAATCCGGAAGCACTCTTCACAAAGCAGGTGACCGGGATGTTTTTCGTCATGTTGGTGGACACCATGTAGGGGGCCACACACTGGGGAACAATTCACTGTGGTTGGACAATTTGAACTTCCTTTTACATCATACACATATCTGACTTTTAAAAGTGATTTTCCCTTTGAGCACAGAGACTGAAAAACACTGAGTTCAGTCCAGCAGTATCCAAGGCACATTGTGTTTGATGCAGTGCAGGAAATAAAAAAAAAGTGGAAGATAACCTGAGTCAGTAAGAGCAGCAAGAGGCAAAGGTTCATTTTATAAACTATGTTTGTTCAACCAGTAAAAACACACTGTTCAAATTAATCTTTGCTGGACACACAGAAACCTCAAATGTAGCTTTGTTTGACAGCTCCACCTGCTGCAGCAGAAAAATGTGTGGTTTTAGTGGTACTGAGTAATTTAGAAATTAATATAATTCTGGATTAATGCATGACATAAAAAAACCTTACCAAAAACAAGTTTATTCAAGTTAAACTTAAAATAAGAGAGTATACTTTCAGTTTACTTTTTATGTGCTTATCAGAGTAATACTTAACAAAAGTATACATAGGTATACTTGGCTCAGACTGAAAAGTATACAGAAAAGTCTAATTATACTTGGCTCATACTGAAAAGTATACAGAAAAGTTTAAGTATATTTGGCTCATACTGAAAAGTCTACAGAAAGTCTAATTATATTTGGCTCATACTGAAAAGTATACAGACAAGTCTAATTATACTTGGCTCATACTGAAAAGTATACAGAAAAGTCTAATTATACTTGGCTTATAGGTCTATTTGTACTTAATCTTTTGATCAACATATACTCAAGAAAAGTAAAATTAAGTATTCTTGCCTTACAGGCCTACAGAAAGGTATACTTGGCTTGTAGTTGTGCTTACTTTTTGAGAGAGTTGCCTATTTAAGTGTGTGAGTTCTTCGGTTGCTGCTGTTATTAATCACTTTTCTACAATTTAAGGTCAGTGGCTGGATATAATCATGGATGTAACCGTTTTCAAATGGTGTTATGTGGGCGGTAGCTCGGGGTAGCTTAGCTATGTAGCTAGCTCGTAAAGTCAAGTGTTCCGAGTGTGGGAATGCAACAAAACGCATGCCCGAAACCTTGTGTGGCAATTTGATTGACTCTTTGCCCAGTACTGCTGTCGTCATTTGCTCGTAGCTGTCAGATCAGATGACGTTAACGGTAACGTTAGTATTTCTTTTAAAGAAGTTAGGAACTGCGGTTTGTCAAAGTGAATCCATGTGGATTATCTTCTACTGCACATATTTTAAAGACTTTGAAGAAAAATTTGCGATTAAACACCTCAGTGCCCACCAGCCGCCGGGTAGCCTATTGTAATAAACTAAACCTCTGGTGAAAAAATGGCTAACTGCTAGCTTATCAGAGAAGACGCATCTACTGCTTCCTGTGTGTGTTATTGTTCGGAGGAGATGGTTCCAGGCCAAAAACAGGCTTTCAGTACCTCAAGCAACTCTCTGAAAGGTTTGTAAAACATGGAAGCAGCAGGACAACGCGGTAAATTGGGTTTCCAGCTAACAGTTACCCAAAGTGACAGCAAAACCGTGAATTGAGCAGCAGAACAGCAAATTGACGAGAACAGGTATGTGCACAGTGGGATTATCACCTGTGTTAAACTGTGTGGAAAATGTGAAACAGGGCATTAAATCAATTTATCAAATTGTGTGATCTTCTGGTTTTGCAACTGTCGGAAGTAGTGTTTTGCGACCGTTTTTTCCACCTAAAAACACCACTGACCAGGCAAAAAAGTCTCAGTGTTATCATGCCACTTTTATTGATTCTTTAACTAAAATATATTTAAAAACAACACAAAAACAAGCCAGTGTAATGAAATAATTGTTTCCAATAATTTTCAATCATGTGTCAATTGTTGTGTTCCGCATTACTCTTTATTCATTCATGACATTGAAATATATTTTTAGAGAAATCTTAATTTGTTTTGGTAACAGGTTGAAATCATATCTTGTTTTAAGAAAATACTACTTTTATGGCTAAATAAAAGACAATGTTCACTTTATAAGATGAATTTTGTAGTTTATTAAATTTACTCCAGGGGAGTACATGTGTCACCTTAGTGTCACATACTTTACCTGGACAATAATTCCCTTTGACTGGTACTCTGCATGCAGACACTGAGAGAAATATGTTACAAAAATCTGAAATAAAGAAGAAAGTCGAAGTCACAAAGCAAGCAGAGCAGGTTGTGTGTGAATCAATGAATGTGTTTGTGTGATTTAGTTAGGGTGTGTTTGAATGAATGTGTGCATGTAAATAACAGATTATCTGGATGAGAAAGTACCTTAGTGGCAGAATAAAGGGACAACAAAGGCTGTGGACGGATGCTCACTGCAGAGGAGATATTGATGATCAGCCCTGTCCCTCTGGGAAGGAGATGGAAGACAAACATACATAAATTAGTCCTTTATTCTCATTTACTTCACTTCTGGATGTTTGTGACAATACCTTTCAACCATGCCTGGAAGAACCAGTCTGGTCATCTGAGTGAAGAAAATATTTATCATAATCTTTTTTATGCAGCAATAGCCATTAACAAATACAAAACTGTGTTCACATACAATAGAAAGGTTTATGTCATACAGTAAATATTCACATATATACAGTATCTTACCTGAGGGACTGACAGCATGTTGCAGTTGATAATCTGAGTGATTTTCTGGTTAGAATAAACACACAACTATGAGTTATAGAATAGAGACAAACATGACCTCTAACAGCCTGAGTCAGTATCATCCATTTTATTGTCTTCAGAAAATGACATTTAAGATGCAAATGTTACCTGTTCAGCATCTGGTATTTCCAGGAAATAGGCAAAATGATCAGAATAGGTCATTCCTACGTTGTTAACTGTGTGGGTTACAAAGACACAAACAACCTTTGTTAACATTATATCATGGAAATCGTTGACTTATTAATCTATTCCTTTCCCTTTCAACTGTTTGGCCTGTCAGAGTCTGCACATACATTTTGTATTGCTCATTTTGGTCTGGCAATGTTCAGAGGAATTTGCTTGTCTTCAATGATTATCAGGCAGTTGAAAACACATTTTCATATTGAAAATCTGCCACTGCAGATGGATCAGCCTTTAAAGGAGTAGTTCAATATTTTGGGAAATACGCTTATTGGCTTTCTTGAGGAGAGTGCTGGACTATTTTTGAGCCAGCAGTGACTTACTGGAGTCTTGTTGTCAACTGTGAGGTTGCCAGGGAACCAGTAGAGACACAAGGAAGACACGGCCAAAAAAATAGCATTACGTATCCCCCACATAAAATGACAGTGTGTCATTTGTATATGTTGTGTCATTTTTGTTTGAATTTTGGCTGGTGGATGTTTTTTCTCTTTGGACGGAACCAGGCTAGCTTCTTCCCCCTGATTCCAGTCTTTGTGCTAAGCTAAGCTAACCAGCTGCTTGCCGTAGCTTCATATATACCATAAAGACATATGGTTCTTCTCATCTAACTCTCAGCAAGAAAGCAAATAATCATATTTCCCATAATTTTGAACTATTCCTTCAACCAGACAGCTCTACTTTTTCCAAATAGAAAAACCCACTCATTGCAAAGAGCAGTGATGTAGGTTACCAAAGTAAGCTAATCGAAGCTAATCAATAGGGTTATGAATAATGTGAATGCTAGCACTAAGTTACCTGTGCTAAGTTTGGAAATAACTGAGAGTGTCAGTTTTGACTTTTTGAAGTGGGGTTGTATGCATACTCCTGCGTTCTGTGAGGTAAAATTACTGCTTTTGTGAATGTAGTCTGAGGGCTTTGAAGAGAGCAATGTTTTCTAGAAGAATTGCTTGCAATATTTTCTAAATTTATAAAGCGTCTGAATAACTTCCTAGTGCTTTTCTTGTGCTCTGTGATTGGTTGTCCTATTACCCAGAATCCCAATCTCCAGTCCCTGTAGTTCTTCAGCTATAGCAGGGTAGATACTTTGACCATCTGTGAAGTCCACTTGGATGGTGCAAGTCTTTCGTCCATACTGATCCTCTGAGGTAGACAAGGAATATTTTGGATTATTTCTGCTCTAGAGTTGCACATGGAAAGACAAGTGTGTTGACTGTAACATGAAAACCGCACTAGGGTAATATATTATTTTCACTTTACTTACCTATCTCTTTGGCAATCATTTGAAGCTTATCATGAGATCTGCTTACCAAAACAACATCCAGGCCTCTTTGTGCCAGCTAGAATGAGAAGACAGACAGGTTTGATGGCTCTTAAAACCAACTTCAACACTCTGCACTGGTAAGATCTGAAACACTCAATCTAAAACAGCTTAACAAATATAAACTAACTGTCCCCAGCTCCTAACTTGAAATTTGGACCCAAAAATGGAGAGAAATTGTTGTAGAAGGAAGTTGGAGACTCACCTCAATGGCATAAGCTTTACCAATGCCAGATGAGGCACCAGTGACAACTGCACAAAGGAGAAAGCACAGACATGTTAGAGGAATAAATTGTACAGTAATTTTAGAATTATTAACACCTATGTCCATTTCTTTCGCATGGTTATCAAGTCATGACAGAAGTTTACAAGAAGTGGATTTGACTACTAAGACAATACGATCCACTTCACCTTGATGTCATGTTCTTATGTAAAAAAAAAAGGTTGGAAATTGAATATTAAATCTACCATTATAAGTAGCTACCTTTCCTTGATATAGTCAGTATATTGTTTTTTATCTGGTAATAAAGGGATAGTACTTATCCATAGTCCATGTATTACCTATAGTAGACGGCGGTCGGCATGCCCCCAGTTTGAGGAAGCAGACAGGAGTACCAGCACGGGAGCAAAGCAATGTACTGCTGTGGACTGTGGCAGCTGCAAACTGTATTTTAGCCACCTAAAAGAAAGGCCCACCTAAAAAAATCAATATGCGTTTAAGTTGTATGTGGGGGTGCTAATTTTGAAAAAAATTCTTAACCAATAACCAACACTTGTTAACCAATTATTAACGATTAACCAACAAGATTTTTGCCTTGCATGCAACGGTGTGCCAACTGCAGTGTACGAGCACAACAGACAGTCCCCAGTTTACCCGTCCGAGAGCGTTAACTAAGCAGCCACGGTGCTTCGTGTAGTGTCATGGACGTTCCCAGTAAAAGTCTCCACCGCAAATTTAGTTTAGTTTAGCAGATTGTCTGCTGTGTCTGCCTGGCGTAACGATACTCTGTCTGCCCAGATTAACGATAGAGATTGTCTTGACAAACAGAGTGATTTTTTGGGCTACATTAGCAGCTGCAGCTCTGCTGGTAGCTTCGTGCTCGCTGCCGCTCTGTCATTGCGACGTAACTTTTGCGAGTGTCCAACAGACCTTGTGTGTGGCGGCGGGGAGTGTGGGTTTGTCGGTGGTGTAATAGCTGTTAACGTAGCTGTGGCAGACAGTGTGTGTACAGTTTATTTGTCGGTGGATAAATGCTACGAGGCTACAACGCCGCTCAAGTGAGCCATAGACCGGAGCCATAGACCGGAGCCAACTTCCTGTATCCTGCAACTCCGGCTTTGCCTCTTAAGGTGGGCTCTTTAAGGTGACCAGCTTTTCTCCTTAAAGTGACAAGCCGCTCCACTGAGTTTTTCTCAACTTTTTAATTAAAGGGACTGTTTGTAAGAATCAGAAATTGCTTGTTAACAGTAACACCTGTGGCCGTTAAGTCAACAAAAGTCAGCGTCCTGTTGCTCACGCTCCCGCTTGTCCTCGCTCTACATAGACATGAATCGCATCGCTCAAAACAGTGAGGCGACACACGTCAGCTAAAACCACAATATCACTATATATTTCACCTGCTTGGCAGTAATGTTAGCTGACTAGACAAAGGTCTGTCCATGAATCAGTGCTGATCCTTGTGCTTTTCCTGCCTCAGCCTCCCGACCGCGGCCGCAGTGAACAGGGGAGACACCGGGGTTTTGGTCGGAGACGATAACGTTACTCGCTCTGGAGCCTCATCACTTCACAAGACATGGGAAACCTCTGTTGGTCTGGAGGAGCTGCAGCATTTATTTCTGCACAAATGTCCACTGTACATTCACTAGATATTCTCAGAGCTACTGAGTGTGTAGTGTGCGCGCATGCACGTGAGAGTGGAGCGAAAGAGCGAGAACGAGCGTCGTGTGAGTGAAGGCAAGCAGGCAGATGAGCAGAGTACTTCAGAGACTCTGGCCATTGAGACAAAGCTATGGTCTCCCCTGTGTCTTCTGACTGCAATCGGGGGGCTGAAGCAGGAAGAGTTAACACTGTTTTGCAAGACGGGCTTCACTAGATATAACTTTGCGGTTTTGGTGCTTCTGTGTAGTTTGTGTTGGAGTCTTGTCTGAACAGCGTAGCCACACGCGCGCGAGCATGGGACACCAACCCGCAATGATTTATACGTGTAAGAAGTTACAAACAGTCCCTGTAATTAATAATATTTCTTTTAACTGATAGCGTTAATTAGTTAAAATGCTTAATGTTGGTTAACGGTTAAACGGTTAATTATTAACATGCCTTGTTGTATGCTATATTTAGAATATTTTCTGACGGGGAACTGAACTGAAAGTGAAACATATCTATATTGTTTTTGTCATCAGAGCCTGCTGGCTTTGGAGAGAGCATAAATAAGTTTCACTTTCTGTTTTTCCTTGTCGGAGGGGGCTGATAAAGCGGTGAAATTATTCTAAATATTGCGTACACTTAAATGAATATTGCTTTTTTTAGGTGGGCCTTTCTTTTAGGTGCTAAAGTTTTGCTGCTGTCTGCATCCACAGCACTACATTGCTTTGCTCCCATGCCGGTAACTCCTGTCTGCTTCTCCAAACTGGGGGCGTGCCGACCGTCGTTTACTGTAGGAAATACACTGACTATGGATAAGTTTAAGAACATTACCTTTAGAATTTTTGACACAGTAACCACAATCAAGACAGCTCATTTATCAAACTCTTGGTAGCTCTAAATGTCCATTTTGCAAAAATATTGCACACAATTCTGCATTTTAGACAGTCTACATTGCTAAAACACATTTTGCCAGACAGAGCCTCAGGTGCAAATGTTAGTTGTTAAATCGACCAAGTATAGAGCAGAGCCAAAGGCCAATGGTGAGCTCTGAGTGGTAAGACTTCAGAGAGAGGCATAGTGGAGAGGAAAAGTGAGAGGAAGAGGAAGGAAATGTCCTGAAACACCTCCTGTTGCTTAGCCAGAGAAACACTTCCTGCTACTGTATGTGGATAAGATCCTGGTCACAGAAACCCCAAACAAAAGGCCCAGTTTCTTTTCGTCTTGTATGCTGGCAAGTTGATGCGCGGCTGTAGAGGATTGAAATGATTGCAGGCAAAAAGACGGAAATGTCCCATCATGTAAGAATGTGAACAGCATATCAAGTCCCTTATCACAGACCGGAAGCCTGGTGCTACTGATGGAAATGAGTGTGACAAGAAAATCCAAATATTCCCATATCTTAGTTGGCTGTCTGGACTCTGTTGTTGACTAGCTTACAGTCTTTAATACAATCTGAATTTACATCATCCACCTTTTTCAGAACTAGGGCTGTCAATCGATTGAAATATTTAATTATGATTAATTGCATAATTGTCCATAACTAATTTTATTTGTTCAAAGTTTACCTTAAATGGAGATTTGTCAAGTATTTATTACTTTTATCAACACGAGAGTGGGCAAATATGCTTATTTTATGCAAATGTATGTATATATTTATTATTGGAAATCAATTAATAACACAAAACAATGACAAATATTGTACAGAAACCCTGACCCTGAAAAATATGTTCAAATCATGACATGGCAAACACTGTCAGTGTGTCAGTGTGCTGACTTGACTATGATTTGTCCCAAAACTGCATGTGATTATTATAATGTGCACATGTCTGTAAAGGGGAGACTCGTGGGTACCCATAGAACCCATTTTCATTCACATATCTTGAGGTCAGAGGTCAAGGGACCCGTTTGAAAATGACCATGACAGTTTTTCTTCGGCAAAATTTAGCGTAAGTTTGGAGTGCTATTTAACCTCCTTGACAAGCTGACATGGTTGATACCAATGGATTCCTTAGGTTTTCTAGTTTCATATGATGCATTGAATAAATTAGTGCCGTTAAAACAAATTTGCTTTAACTCATTATTATCGCGTTAACTTTGACAGCCCTATTCAGAACTGAACAGATTTAGTCAGTGAAAGCTTCATTAGCTATAATTTCACAATATTAAACTGTGAATCAGTGATATTAGTGAGGTGTTCAGAGCCCAAAGGATACTAAAAGACAATACCCACCCCAGCCACAGCCTGTTGTTCACCCTGCTGTCGTCTGGCAAGCGGTACGGAAGTATCCGTCGCTGTACCACCAGACTACTTCTTTCCTTAGCTTGTGAGACTCCACCTCATCCTCCGCCCTCCACCATAAATAAATGGCATGGAACTTTCTATTGTGTTTGTTTTGGACGTACCACTACCTTTTGCACTAACCTCATTCCCACTATAAACCAACGTCTTACACTATAATTTGAAATACTCATATTAAACTGACATCACATATACTGTGTGTATACGTGTGTATAATGCTATATGTTCTATGAGTGTGTATAATGTAAAGGGGCTACAACTTTACATTTCATCGTGCAACCCTGTGTTGTAAATTGACATAAAATGAACCTTGAACCTTACTGTCAACATTTTGTTAAGCTATAAAAGCAAATTGTAAGAGAACAAAAAGTACATTTTCTTTGACATTACCTGCCCATTGCCCATATTTCCTTAAATCCACATGCCAAAGCTCAGACAAAACAAACTGTCTGAATCCACACCAGCATCTCCAGGCCAGTTTCAGCAAGTGGAAAACTACAGTAAATCCCCCAACGATGGCCAGCACATCAGTGAATGACATTTTGCCAAAGAGCTCGGGACTGAACAGCATTCCCTTGATGGACAAATGTTTTAAAGGTGGTTAATCCTAATTTTATATTAGAGGAAAGGAGAACTTTTTTTCTGTACTGTACTCCGCCCACACTGCTCCACCCCTCACTGTGTGCTGCTGTCAGACACTGTGAGCTTGCCAGAAAACAAACACCCCTAAGTCAACACACTGTGTTAGGAACTGCATGTTTGAGTACTGAAATATTTGTGGATGATCAGGCTTTTCTGGTTGCAGGCTATTTCACAAAAAGAATAATACAATTTTATTTTTAAATCAACTAAAAACATCAGTTAAATGCAAGTTTGGATGACACAAGAAAAATCTGATTTTTTTTATATATATATTTGATATTATTTATTTAATCATTATTTTTCCAGGATAGTCCCATTGGGGTTTAAAATCTCTTTTCCGAGGGAGTCCTGGCCAAGACAGCAGCATAAAAGTTTCACACATAAAAGCACAAACAGACTTAAAAACAAAACAGCAAAAAGTTACAAACAGCATAAGCACTGACCAATGAATTAGCAGTGTCGTTCAGTAAAAGGACATGTGCATTCAGTGTTCAAAGAGTCTTTAATCCTGTTAAAATCCTAAAATCTTGCAGGTTTATAAAATAATCTAGTTTAAAATGGCTCTGGAGCTCACACCAAGATTAGGGTGCAAAAACTTTAAAAGCACTTTCACCAAAAGTGGTGTAGGTTTGAGGAATGACATGCATAATTCATCCGCATGACCAAAGGTTGCAGCCACTGATAGTTTTAGGAGTTTAGAGGCAGTTCATGTAATATGGCTTTATAAAGTGAAATGTACCAGTGTTCCATTCTACGGTTGCATAAGGAAGACAAACCAACTTTCTCATACAAACTGCGATGTGAGCGGAGACCCGAATCAGATACAAATCGTAAGGCTGCATAATATACTGAATCTAACATTTTCAAAGAAGATGACTTTTCATGCATATATAAAATATCACCATAATCAATTGCTGATAACAGCTTTGCTTGATTTAATTTATTCCTTGCACCAAAAGAAAAAATATATTTGTTTATATAATTGAAACCTAACATTACTCAGAGTTTTTTGTTAGACACTCTATGATGTTTATAAAACAGATTGTCTTCTAGGAAACAAACCCAGGTATTTATAAGTTAAGCATTGCATTTTCCCTTACCTTACCCAGTCACCTTATTATTTAAAGTAACAATCTGATATACATCATCAGTGGTCTTCCTTGACCTTCATCAAATGAACTACTATAGGGTGCTGACAGAAAAAGAACATCTGATATGGGTATAGGTATTTCTTAAATCCGTTAAAATGCATTGTGTCGGTGAAGGTGAATTTTGAGGGCTTTTTCTCAGGTGTTCTTTACAGTAGTAACTTTCATTGCCTGGAAAAAAGATGCTTGTCTCCCTGAGCTTATCCTAAAAACCCAAAGCAGTATTGAGCTCCTCCAATATTCTTGCCTGTATGTTGGATAAACATAATCACTAAAACAAGAAATTTACTTTAAAGGGATATTCCAGCGATTTATTTCAATTCCATAAAGTTGGGCGAGACAGAATTAATAAAAGAAAAAAAATGGTGAAAGTCACATTTTAGTTACAACTGTGGGTCACACCCCAAAAATCACTAGATTGTACACTGCCCATAATCCAACTTGATAGTATCTTTCGTCAAACTCTTCCTGCCTGATAAATTCCCACATCTTTCAAACTCCATGCCCCCAGTTTGTAACAAAGTCTTTTTTGACATTATGCATTTCTAGTCCCCAAGCCCAAGCTGATATAACCCTGATGACATCACTGTGACGTCATCAAGATTATTTACTTTGGAGAGCTCCCTCAAGAGCCATGGAAGACATTAGACAACTGTTTTCACAGGCTGAGGAGTACTTTCCAAGATAAGTACACTGAACTTGATGTGCAAAATTGTTGAAGTGCTCCTTTAACTCACTGGAGATGTTGCCATGGGGTCACCAATCAAAATAACGTGTCATAAGCAAAGCACTTGCATTTAATCACAAAAGCTCCAAACAAAACTATTACTCCTCAAGTAGCTGCAGTGGAGATAAAAACAAAACATAGCTGAGAACGTGACACAGTATTTCTGTCAGATGATAAGTATTGATGCAGCTACAATCTGATAAAAAAAGTCAGCAGAACCAGCAGAAACAGTCCTACCCATTCATGTAAAATCAGCGTCTGTACATCAATAAACTGAAAATGCTTTTGTGTCTTTTGTGTCAGAGTGATAATGTTTGTGATAGTCCACAAATTCCAGTATACAGCCCTGTAATCCAAGTGATGAGAAAATGCTTCTTATCATCTAAGAGTTCAATATTTTACTGTATTTCTCTGATAAACTATTCAGTCATTGTGGTTCAGTGTAGGTGGAAGCTTAATTATAGCTGCAGTCACAAACTCCATAGAACACTCTGTCCCACCACTGAAGTTTTAACATTTACCTTTAAGTTAAAGCTTAATTTGAAGGTCTTGGAGGCCTTTTATTATCTTAACCTTGAACTCTGCACATAGAAAATAAAATAATAAACATAAGACATTTGCCAAGCCTCTGATTTGACCAGCGGATATATGCGTACACATAAATAACTTTGGAGCGAGTAATTGTGCTGTTATAGTTTGAATTATATGTGTTATTGGCTAAATATTCCTTGATCCTAACAGACGAATATTATCTTAACTTAAACATTCACATAGCATTTATGTGAATAGTAAGAGCCATGTGGAGCAGGGGTGAAGTAAAATTTATAATGCATTAATGGCTTTTCATTTCCTACACAAGGCTATCAGACTTGATTACAGGTTCATTCCTTGAGTTCTCTTTAATTTAGTGAGCCCTGTCTCACTACAGAATTCTAAAGTAATGACAATATATGAATGTATTAGATATTAGCACAATATCTCACAGATATTTTAAACTGCAGAGGCAGATGGAGATTGTTCCCATGACTGAATGACCAACAGATGAGTGTCTGCAGTCAATTAGCTGTCGCTCTCTGTTTTAGTCAGGTATCAGATCGACCACTAGAGGGTGCTGCAGCCCCCTAACAGGCCGCAGCTGGACCAGGATTTGACAGAGATACAGTAATCCAGGATGGGATACCTACTCAGTTGAGTTAATGTGCAAATGTAATTCTGCATAAATTAAAGTTTTTGTTGTTTGAAATTTTCCTTTTATCTATATTTAAATGTCAAAGAAAAATCCAGAATATACTAGTGTAAGGGTGAGCATAAATACAACAGTGCAACTTAAAGGGAAAATTTGTCACCTTTTTATGGTGATGTCCAATCTGCGTTTATGGTAAATGTAGTCATTTAATTCCTCAGTGCACATAATGATAGCTGAGTTCTCCTGCTCGCAGAGCCTTGCTGGCAGTGCCTTGCCGGCAGTGCCTACATGTATTACACACGCTCTTCTGAGGCCTGGAGGGTCCCCACCAGCCATATCCCTTGGTACAGCTTATGCTGGGCATACACTGTACGATTTTAGCCCGTTTTTGGCCCGAATTTTGAGCCGCACGATTCATTTTAGAGTCGGACCGAATTTCAGCTTCGTTGGGTGTCGTCGTTTGTCATGCAGTGGGGGGTGGGGGGTGGGGGGGGGGAGGGGTGGGGGGTGGGGGTGGGGGGGATGGGTGGGGGGGTGGCGTGTAGCACAATGAACAGTTCCTTTAGATTTTGTCGGGAATCCGGCTTCAGGAATTTTTTCAAGGACTCCGATCGGCCACAACATTATGACCACTGGGTACGACACATGTGTAACTGTGTAACTGATGACGCGTTGATGACGCGTGACCCAGCCTCCTTCTGAGAGCAGAGAGATACGTATGTGGATGTGTGGCGAGACTTAGAGGTGCGGGAGCTGCTGGCTGTCCGCAATAGATGATACAGACATAACAAGGCTGCTGAATGAGAGAGGCATCCGCCAATTCGTTACACAGAAACACACCGTGTTGATAATAAGCCGACCACCTCACGGTACCGCCAGCTGTGAGCTGTGATCTGTTTTTAAAGTCAGGCACCTTGGCGGAGGTATGCGCTCTGCGAGTGCCATTCTAGTTTCTACTCTTTTTACAGTAATCGGAGCGTAGCTATCAAGATAACAATGTAGGCTACAATAGATATAGCTAGTAAAACGTAGATAGCTTACCTCCAATTCTCTCTGCAAAATGGACAAGCCATACTGTTCACATCTTCCTAGCCACCTGCGAGTCCATACAACGTTACACCACTGCCTCTCTTTTTAGACATTTCAGCAGACAGGATGGCACAGACGATTAAGGCAGCACGTTTCTGTTTTGTTAGCATTGTGACCCGTACAGACCTGTAAGTTTACCTGCCTTGGAGCTTTCAAACAAATTTTTTGTTGTCTTTATTGTTTATTCTGTCGACAGCCAGAATGGCCAGCAGCAGCGGACAGCCGTTCTTTTTTTTCCATTTAACACTTACAGTGTGAGCACTCAGGTCATGGCTGATAATTGGACCGTACAGTCTTAGCACGTAAATCGTGAGCTTTGGCTTTACATTGCAACCGAACTACTCGTACAGTAGGAGTAGGAAGTACACAACAACATTTCTAAGATCGTACAGTGTGCGCCCAGCTTAATGTAGCCACATCCTTATCCTCTCTCCGCTGCATTTCTTCAGCCGTATACTCCAAATATCATCAACCTGCAGAGCTGGAGAGCCACCACAGTTCTAGATGCAAAAATTCCAGATCCACCGATTTAGACGTACACATGCATGATGAACATAGCGTTACAGCAAACCGCAGGAGCTCTCCGGCTCTGCAGGTCAATGTTTCTCAAATAGCCTGTAGTTCTTCCATGCCTCCCAACTACGTCGCTGACACATCAAATGACGGCACTGGATGCAGGAAGAACAACAGATTTCGCAGATGAAAATTCAGCTTCCTCGGTCACTGAGGAATTTAATGCTTCAGTTGACTACATTCACCATCAACACTGATTGGACATTCACATAAAAGGTGGGGAAATTTCCCTTTAAGTTAACTTATGCGATAAATGATGTCTAGAAGGTGTGGTGGAGATAGGGGGATACAGTATGGGAGTTAAGGGATCACAACATTAGGGGAAAGCCCTGTAACTGTGATTTTCCTCATAGAGATGTGAAATCTGTAATTTGATAAAAACAACATCACTGGAAGTCCCTGTTAACTTATCTTTTTAATGCCTCAGTTACTTACTCCAACAGATTAATTGTATCCATATATAGTAGATTTAATATTAGTTTTGTCAATGAATGTATAGTTAAGCTTTTTTTCATCCCTTAAAACCTTTCAAAATTGTTACTTTTATTGTTTCTTAAATTTGCACTTTGCGCATCTTTTTTTTTACTTTTTACTTTACTAATAAAGTTCAAAACAGTTGTAACATATAGTATACATGTTCCATTTTTTCATTGTAAAAATTGTAGTGAATATATTTCACATTATAAAAAATTATAAATTATACAACAACTATCAAAATGAAATAATAATAGTAATAATAATGATAACAATAATAATAATAATAATAATAAATAAATAAATACATAAATAAATAAAACAACAAAAACATTCAGAAGCTGCTAAACAATTGGAGTACATTTAAAATGTCTAAATAATCCAATAGTTTTTGAATTTATAAATTTTGAATTTCAAGTTTTCAATAGTAGTCAAATAACTTTTAAAATCAATATCTTTAAAAATATAAAAAGAGGGTATTCTTGTAAGCTATGTCATTTTATGGATATAATATTTTGCTAAAATAATGAATCAAATTAATTATGTAACTTTCATCTGCTGAAAAACTGTGTGTGTGTTAAAAGTGAGTTACATATCCATCTTTGTTAGATGATGATGATATCTTTTTCTAACTTTTTTGAAAAGTTATTTTGTATATCAAACCAAAAAGAAGTAGCATGAAAGCAATCACTTTTCACAGATCATTGTGGGGAAAAAAAAACTCCTGAAGCTCTGCAGAGGTCAACACCCATTCTGAGATCAGCGTCGAAGAACAGTGACAGGTTTCCTGTTACCTAACACACATTTTAAATAACACTCTTGGCATCTTTTCAAGGAAGTTTCCTTGCTTTCCTACTGCTCTGAACCTGTGATCCTGGAAAGACTGAGTGATGTCACTGTGGGAGGCGGCCAAATTAATTCACCTCATCACAGTGGGGTCACGGAGGAGGCAAATGTCTAAGCTTCTCTATCATTCCTCCCACAGATTTTTTTTCAGTATTTGATTAATTAGATTAGACAAATAGCTTCTCCGGAGAAAGTGAAGAATTCCAAGAGAGATGTACTTATCGTCAAATCACACGACCGCTTTGAGAGTCATGTGACCTAGCACATACCAGTATCGCACTGTCTTCTAAAGACAGGTGTGACTCATTAAAATGTAGATGTAGTGCATTTGGATAGGTTTAGATTAAAAACAGAATACCAATTTAGCATGTTTTGCCTACATGACTGTGGTTGTTGGTTTGGGCTACAGATGAATAACAGAAAATAATAGTAATAATGATAAATTAACAGGTCAGAGGTGCTGCTATCCTCCTGTCAGTGTGGTGCATTGTTGCTACCTCTGCAGTGGCTGGTTCTTTGCTCAACTGGGCCGGCTGTGTGTCTGACCTTGCTTTGAAGTGATCTCAGGCATTGCCGTTAGTCATGTCGCTAAGAGGCTTGCAGGCAGCAGATCAGTTTAGCACAGCCTCACCTGACTAATCTGATTACTTCAACAAGGCTGCTATTAATGTGCAAGACAGGACAAACAATAAACACATTGTCACACTTCCATACATAGGGGCCCATCGTCATAAAGCTCAGCAGAGGTCACTCTATTGTTTATGAGTATCTTTTATATTTAAATGTTAAATATTTTCTTAATGTGGAGTTTCCCTCCCCCCTCCCAGAGGCTTTCCAGCTGTAGTGACCTGTACATGCTGCCAGGTCAAAAGAGCAGCAGACTTTCAGTAGCTTACCACAGGATATTTTCAGCCCTCGGCTCCAGCTCACATACTGTAGGTCTTATGCCTTTATTAGCATTAAGATGCCTTTGCTCTGTGACCGTTATCTTGTCCAGAATTTGAAGCCCAATATTGGGAAAGGAGGAAGGCTACAAAGATGTCAGCAGGAGGAATGTAGTCATATTAAAGACACCTTGACATATTTGATCAATCTAAAAAAGCTTTTATTCATGAACATTTTCTGGTATTTTTCTGGGTTGAGGAAAACAAATTGTTACAATCCAAGCTTTAATTACTAAATGATGGAATGAAAGACCCATTTTACCTGTGTGTGTGTGTGTGTGTGTGTGTGTGTGTGTGTGTGTGTGTGTGTGTGTGTGTGTGTGTGTGTGTGTGTGTGTGTGTGTGTGTGTGTGTGTGTGTGTGTGTGTGTGTGTGTGTGTGCGTGCGTGCGTGCGTGCGTGCGTGCGTGCGTGCGTGTGTGTGAGAAGAGTTTTAGCCGTGCTAAATTTCAGTTAGTATCTTTAGCTACTGCAGTAAGACTAGGTGAACGGCAAATAACATGATGGTGGACTTGAGCAGTAGGGTTATATGGGGCCACAGATGCAGGCGCCTTAATCACTGCACCAGTTTCAAGCTATTCTTGCATGCTATTCTATGGTTTAAGGTAGCCATCGGTGGTAAGTGTGCAATTATTACCTCCGCCAAGGCCAATGATGTTATGTTTTTACCGGCGTTGGTTTATTTGTTTGTTTCTCTGTTAGCAGGATTACTCCAAAAGTTCATAATGAATTTCAATGACATTTTTTTGGAGGGGTGGCGTGTAGCACAATGAACAATCCATTCGATTCCGGCTTCAGGAATCAAATGGATTGTTCATTGTGCTACACAATAAAGGATTTTTTTTAAAGGGACTCTATGTAAGAAACAGGAATTGCTTGTTAACAGTGACACCTGAGGCCGTTAAATCCACGAAGTCAGCGTCCTGTTGCTAGCACTCACGCTTGTGCTCGCTCTACATAGACATGAACGAGCATCGGTCAAAACAGTGAGGCGACACATGTCAGCTAAAACCACAATACTCTATACTCTATCACTCTATATTTCACTTGCTTGGCAGTAATGTTAGCTGACCAGACGAAGGTCTCTCCATGAATCAATGCTGATACTGTGTTGTCCTGCTTCAGACTCCCGTCTTCTGCAGTGTGTAGTGTGCGCGCATGCACGTAATAGGTGGAGCGAGTGACAACGAGCGTGGTGTGTGAGTGAAGGCAAGCAGGCAGGCAAAGGAGCAGAGCAGCATCAACTCCAGCCATGGAGACCAAAGCTACAGTCTCCCCTGTATCTTCTGGCCGTGGTCGGGGGACTGGAGCAGGAAGAGTTTACACTGTATTGCAAGACGGGCTTCACCAGATATAACTTTGCGGTTTTGGTGCTTCCATGTAGTTTGTGTTGGAACAGCGTAGCCACACGCGAGCGTGCATGGGACACCGACCCGATTTATACGTGTAAGAAGTTACAAACAGTACCTTTTAAGGACTCTGATCAGCCACAACGTTATGACCACTGCGTATAACACATGCGCATTGTAACTGATGACGTGTTGATGACGCGTGACCCAGCCTCCTTCTGAGAGTAGAGAGATACGTGTGTGGATGTGTGGCGAGACTTATAGGTGCGGAAGCTGCTGGCCGTCCGTGGTGAGAAAGAAAAAAGCAATAGATGATACAGACATAACAAGGCTGCTGAATGAGAGAGGCATCCGCTGATACGTTACACAGAAACACATCATGTTAATAATAAGCCGACCCCCTCACGGTACCGCCAGCTGTGAGCTGTGATCTGTTTTTAAAGTCAGGCTCCTTGGCGGACGTATGCGCTCTCCGAGTTGTTCTGCTTTGCATGTGGAGGTTTATTAATTATTTTTTCTTTTTGCGTTGAGCACATTTATAGCCGAGAGTATTAAAGTAGGGAGTTTCTCAAGGTATGCATGATGGAACAACACTTTGCTGATGGTTGAAAGTTCCTTCAAAGTCAAAGTTCATGGATTTTGATGAGTTAAATGTCCCTGTTCTGGCACAAAAAGTCACATAAACTACAATCCTCACACCAGCAAATCAAATCATACTTTTTATGGTCTTACTAATATATAAAACAATAAATCAGTCCAGTTAGCCAACATTTCAGCACATTTCTTCCCAATTCTGACTCTTAAAATAGCCGTTGAATCCATCAGTCATATAGATAGTCCTAAGTTGTAGGTTACTTTAAATGATCCAGAGTGAATATACCTCTACATTCACCTTCTTTTTCTTCTCATCGAACACC
>CAKAOI010010752.1:0-11924 GCA_916701655.1 Sebastiscus albofasciatus | reverse complement strand
CCCCCCCCCACTCTCTCTCTCTCTCTTGTTGTGTTTCACAGTTCTAACCAGGAGGAAGCGTTCATCCTCAGGTAGCTTGATTCACACAAAACTTGTATTCATTCCTGTAACTGTCCCCTGACATACACATGTTGGTCCTTTTGTTATATTGTAAATTGGTAGTATTTTAGTTGAAATTTATTTTTTGAGTTTGTTCTTTGGCAAGTTTGAAGTTTGTTATTATTTGACTATATAAATAAATTGAATTGAAAAATGAATTGAATTGAATAAATTTTATATTATTGTATATTTCGGTAAACATCTCATCTCCTCTTAAAGTATTTTCAGGATTATGTAAACATTATACATCAGTCTCTTCAGTGAAGCATCTTGGCGCTTATAGAGAAACAGGTGTTTCAATAGGACTTTCAGTTTTTCAGCTGTATTTTCAATGACAAATGCCACAAACACTGTACAAATACTCTATATATGAATATATACAGGGCTCCTGTCTATCCCCAGAGGGAAAAATAAGTCCAAAGGTCCTTGTCCTATCACCCCCCTTCTTATAACCTCACTATGGTCCTCAGACACACATTACTGTGCCACTGTACAATAAATGACAAGGGCTCTGTGGCCCTGTTCAGACCTGGCATTAACATGTGTCCTCAATTATCGGATCACAAGTGGACAGCTCTAGGTATAGGTGTGAACACACTCAAGACGCATTGAGATTGGATCTTTCAGACCACATTCAGAGGTGGTCTGGGCCACATATGGCCAAATTCTTTTAGCAATGTGTAGTGAATGCGTCCTGGGCCACATTAAGGACCGCCTACTCTACTGATGATCCGTTGGGTCTCTGAGCTCCTCAGGTGAATAGACAGACGGACGCGAGCGCTTGTCTGTCTCGAAGCATGGAAACGGTCTCTGTGCTCTACTGTATTCTGTCGGTACAACTGTATTTTATTAAAATATATTCTATCTATAGGCTACATCTCTACAGACTATCAGACTAGGTACAGGAAATGCTTTATTATCATACTGTTAGTGTTTTTTGTTCTGGCAGAGGTGGTGGTGTCAGCTGCACGGAGGTTCCAAGGGACCGCTAGTAAACAATAACCTTTTATTTTGATATTGACATTCCTGCAATATTATGTTGCGATGTCTGCTGTAGTAGCCACATGTTTACCACGTGTTCTATATTTGAATATAGAGTGGGGAAGTGAGATCCGATCACAAGTGGTCACTAAGGCCCTGTTCAGATCTGGTATTAACATGCGTCCTCAGTGGTCGGATCACAAGTGGACAGCTCTAAGTACGTCTGTTCACATCAGTGCGAGTTATGGGTTAGATTCTTACTGTCTTTTTTTTTTTTTTTTATTAGAATGTGTCTCCACATGCGTCTCCAGTGACCACTTGTGATCAGATCTCACTTCCCCGCTCTATATGCAAATAAACACGTAGTAAACACACGGCTACTACAGCAGACGCTATGATGGAATATCACAGGAATGTCAATGTAATGTTGTGAATTTGGTTACATTTTATTAACATTTTGATAACATCAAAATATAATGTTATTGGACCGGCGGTCCCCAAGGACCTCCGTGTGCTTTTGCCAGACAACAGCGGGTACAGAGCTTCAGAGAGCCGGGGAGGAGAAAGAGAGAGCAGGCAGGCAACAGCTCCGCGCAAAGCAGCAGATCAAAAACACCAATACATCTCTGACAGTATGATAATAATGCACTTCCTGTTTCCAGTCTGATAGTCTGTAGATATGTAGCCTATAGATAGGATATATTTTAAATAAATGTCTCCACGCTGCGAGGCAGACGAGCACTCGCCTGTCTGTTCAACTGCGGATCCCAGTAGGACATCAGTAGAGTAGGCGGACCTTAATGTGGCCCAGGACGCATTCACTACACACTACTAAAAGAATGTGGCCATATGTGGCCCAGACCACCTCTGAATGTGGTCTGAAAGATCCAATATCAATGCGTCTTGAGTGTGTTCACACCTGTACTTAGAGCTGTGCACCTGTGATTAGATCATCCAGGACACATGTTAATGCCAGGTCTGACCAGGGCCTATTATACAGATGCAACCAGATCTTTGCGATCCACATGTTATAGTTTACACTGAGGTCTACTGTCATTAACAGAGATAAGGAAAACTAATTGACATAGCCTTTGAGAGTGTTTCTCTCCTTTTCTGTCTCTGGGTGTTAATATCCTCTGTGTAAAATCCAGTCAGCAAACCGAGCGGTGATAACTGGCAGAGTTATTGAGTCAAAGTTATTGTGAGTATATGCTAATGGACTAACACATTTCAGCAAATCCCCTGTGGCCATCTATGGCCAAACAGCGGCTCAGGACCCGGCTAAAAGCATCTCAATAAAAGGAACAACCCACTTGAGAGCCTTTCAACCCAGGCTGAATGTCCCTCGCGCGTTGGTGTCCTCACAAGCACTGTTTCTGCTGCTGCTGTCAGCCCTTTCTTTCTACATAGAGTTTGCTTTTCATAATGGCCATTTCATTTCATTATAAATATCATTTATATTTATTTTAGACAGAGAAAGGTTAAGAAACGTGTGTTGATTTGTAAATAATAGAAATAATCCACCATTAAAACCTGTACTTTATGCATTCATGGAGCTCTGTAAGTCACTGCATGTTCTACAACACTGTCCTGAAAATATTTCAAAATAAAAGTCTTCGTTAACAAATGTGTTAACAAGTGTTAACAAATGAAGGAATTCTGTCCATAAAAAAAATGTTTGAGGGCTTTTATTTTGAAATAAAAGCAGGAAGTGTTGATTTATAAATACATCTTTACTTTTTTTCATGTCCTTTACATATTCTACAGATACAGACATTGAAACTGTATTAATGTTGCTGATATGATGTTAAGCTTTAGTAGGCAGTATATTTTTGGCCTAAGTGGACAAAAATTCCATAATAACCTTTCAGCATATTGTAATTCAAGTGTTCTGAGAGAAAACTAGACTTCTGCTCCTCCTCATGGCTCTGTTTTCAGGCACATCTAGCCCATGACGGGAGACTTTGACCAATCACAGGTAATTTCAGAGAGAGAGAGAGTTCCTATTGGCTGTGCTCTGGTCATGTGACCGGTACCTGGCGTTCCTTCTAGAGGTCTCAACCTGATCGCAACATGGCTGCCGGGTCACAAACTTTCTCATTTTACAGCTAAATAGT
This sequence comes from Sebastiscus albofasciatus, assembly GCA_916701655.1. NCBI lineage: Eukaryota > Metazoa > Chordata > Actinopteri > Perciformes > Sebastidae > Sebastiscus > Sebastiscus albofasciatus. The sequence goes on along the minus strand of CAKAOI010010752.1, from coordinate 8,727 downwards.
ACACTACAAGATGATTCTGAGCACATTTGAGGAGAGAAATAGACATTACAGTAACAGAATATTGATTCATATTTGATCAGCGCTGCCTAGTTTGACCATTTGATCAGAGTTTGCAAGTGATTGACAGCCGGCTCTCATAGACAGCAGATGGACAGCAGACTCCAGATGAGCTGTGACTGCTTGTATTCCTCCTAGGGATGTTAATAATTAACCGTTTAACCATTAACCGACATTAAGCATTTTAACCGATTAACGTTATCGGTTAAAACGGTTAAAGGGTCTGTTTGTAAAAATCAGAAATGTTTGTTAAAAGCGACACCTGTGTCCGTTAAGTCAACTAAAGTCAGCATCCTGTTGCTCGTGCTTGTGCTCACTCTACATAGACATGAACGAGCATTGCTCAAAACAGTGAGGAGACACACGTCAGCTAAAAGCACAATATCACTCTATATTTCAGCTGCTTGGCAGTAATGTTAGCTGACCAGACCAAGGTCTCTCCATGAATCAATGCTGATCCTAGTGTTGGCTTTTCCTGCTTCAACCTCCAGACCGCGGCCGGAGGGAACAGGGGAGACGCCAAAGTTTTGGTCAGAGGCGATGACGTTTCTCTCTGCGGAGCCCCGTCACTTCACAAGACACGGGAAACCTCTGTTGGTCTGGAGGAGCTGCAGCAGTTATTTCTGCACAAACGTCCACTGAACATTCACTAGATAGGAAGGAAGGCAGGCAGGCAGAGGAGCAGAGTACAGTAGAGACTCCGGTCCTGGAGACCAAAGCTACGGTCTCCCCCGCGTCCTCCAACCGCGGCCAACGCTGTTTAACAGACAGGCTTCACTAGATACAACCAAGAGGTTTTGGTGCTTCACTGTAGTTTGTGTTGGAGTCTGAGTCTGAACAGCGTAGACACACGCGAGTGCGCATGGGACACCAACCCGCAATGATTTATACCTGTAAGAAGTTACAAACAGTCCCTTTTAATACTACATCACTGCTACGACCGTCAAATAACACCGCGGGTGGGTTTACATTGGATTGAAGCCCGGTTCGTCACATACTGTTGCTAAAGAGCGCCTCCATGCGTCGGTGTCTGATGCTGAGGGGCACTGACCAAATGGCGGTATTTGAGGAGTTGGGAGTGAGAACGGGTTGAGATCTCAGCAAATAACTCAGTGAGTACAATGTTATCATAACTGATATAACTGATGGCCAGTGCTTCAAAAGTAAAGCCCAAGTTGTAATAAACCATACCTGTAGCTGTCTTTTAACAACAGCTCCAAGGATTCTTCCGCTGCTGGACACAGTTGTGTGTTACGAGCCAAGCTCTGTCTCTTTAAGGTGTGGCATTGTGGGTAACCTGTGTGTGACGTAGTGGAGCGTAGGTGCTGGTCTGTGTTGTTGTGATGGACAGAGACGGAGAAGAAGTGTGCGTTAGTTAGCCGCAGCCACAGTGAAGGAGAAAAGTCAGTTACCGTTGCAGTGTTACAGAGAGGAGGTGCATTTATGTTCTGACGCTGATTTACGTTACGTCCGTTATTCCGAATAAAAGTGCTGGTCGTCACAGCAGAATTGACTCGAGAAATCTGTTACCAACTACGAGCCAGACTAGGCTAAAGTTAGCCAGCCAAGTCCAGGAAAAATCCCAACTACGGTTCGGAGCTGAGAAGCTGGAAAGATAACATGTGCAATACAAAAATGCAATCCAGAACAAGATCACTGACTACTATAGGCACTTGAGTAGGATGCAATCTGGCCACCCCACTCAGGTGCTACCTTTTGCATATGCTATCTTGTTGTGATAGTTATTGTGCATGAGTAGAAAAATTGGCCAGCTAATGTGCTAGAGGAAAGGGCAGCAAAAAGTTCGGTACACCCTTCAAGGGGGACCATGAATGTCCACAGCAAATTTGGACCAAACTCTAGTGTAGACTGTCATCAGCACTCTGAAGTGCTTCACCCACCTCTGAAGAAACACAACATACACATTTTTTCTCCTCACAACTGCACATGTAAACCATCTCAGGCAAACTCATAAAGATGTGTGTGCGCACAAACACACACACACACACACACACACACACACACAGTCAACCATATGGGCGGAAACATGTGTCACTAAAAACTGAATTTGAATAATTTTAATTTGTATTTTTTAAATTGAATAATTGCATTGTAAAACTGAATAACATAATTTGAAATTAAATTTACTGTCTGAATTTGAAATGTGAAAACTTAATGTGGAAGTATAGAGGTGAATTTTCAGTGATGATCAAATACAGTTTCAGAGCAAATTAATTCAATTTCATAATACTATATTCAGTTTCAAGTTTATTGGAATTCAGTTCCAAACTAATACATTTAATTTCAAATGATGCTATTCAGATTCAGTTTTTCGATGCAGTTATTTATAGGGACTGTTTGTAACTTCTTACACGTATAAATAATTGCGGGTCGGTGTCCCATGCGCTCTTGCGTGTGTCTACGCTGTTCAGACTCAGACTCCAACACAAACTACAGTGAAGCACCAAAACCTCTTGGTTGTATCTAGTGAAGCCTGTCTGTTAAACAGCGTTGGCCGCGGTTGGAGGACGCGGGGAAGACCGTAGCTTTGGTCTCCAGGACCGGAGTCTCTGCTGTACTCTGCTCCTCTGCTCCTCTGCCTGCCTTCACTCACACGCCGCGCTCGTTCTCTCTCTCTTGCTCCACCTCACGTGCATGCTGCTCACTCCACACTGCTGAAGAGTTAGTTTAGCTCTGAGAATATCTAGTGAATGTTCAGTGGAGTAGACGTTTGTGCAGAAATAAATGCTGCAGCTCCTCCAGACCAACGGAGGTTTCCCGTGTCTTGTGAAGTGACGGGGCTCCGCAGAGAGAAACGTTATCGTCTCCGACCAAAACTCCGGTGTCTCCTCTGTTCCCTCCGGCTGCGGTCGGGAGGCTGAGACAGGAAAAGCCAACACTAGGATCAGCATTGATTCATGGAGAGACCTTGGTCTGGTCAGCTAACATTACTGCCAAGCAGCTGAAATATAGAGTGATATTGTGGTTTTAGCTGACGTGTGTTGCCTCACTATGTTGAGCGATGCTCCTTCATGTCTCTGTAGAGCGAGCACAAGCGCCAGCAACAGGACGCTGACTTTAGTTGACTTAATGGACACAGGTGTCGCTGTTAACAAGACATTTCTGATTACTATACATACATATGATACAAACAGTCCATTTAAATTAAACAATACAAATTAAAAAGATGTGATTCAAATTCAGTTTGTTTAATGCAGTTCAAATTGAGTAATTGTAATTCAGGTAGTCATATTTTTGCTCATACAACCCCCCTACCTGATTTCCTGTAATGTTCCTGTTGTTGCACTGAGAGCCACTTTTCCATATGGATAACCCTGGAGTTTCTGTGTGCGCTCTAGTGGCTATCCAGTTGAGTGTCTCAGTGTGATGGCAGCAGGTCTCAGTCACAGTGGAGGCAGGGGGTAAGAAGGGGCCATAATCTCAGTCCACCACCCCCCTGACATGGCTCACAACAACATCCATTTATGAAATTGAGAAAGGGAGGTGAAGGGGGACACCATCTGAGTTTCTGGGACAGATGAGGTGGAAAATAGAATCTGAGGCAACATGGTGACACAGTTGCAGCAGGGTGTACTTCAGACAGTTGGCATGACTATTAAAAGGGATGGACACAGGAAAAAGGAAAGAATTAAATATTAAAATATGTAAAATATATTTCAAATGAAATCACAACTCATGAAGCTACGCTGGTGAGTCACATGAAGTCATTCATTTCTAGTGTTCTCAAATTATTTTACAAACTAACATGAAGTAACCAACAGAAAAGAAGAGCATGGCAATGAGTTAGGTGTCACTCAAACAGAAAATGTGTTGAAACCTAATGTAAGAACAAACGTAGCTTAGATGCCTCAATAACATTCACTACGTTACATCTGGTTATTATGGATGTCCCAAGGTGGAGTCCTAACAAGCAGTACATACACTCCCTCTCCACCTCAGTGATGCTCTCCAAAGTGAGCATCATCAAAGTGGTGACTACGTTTTCCTTATTAGAAAGCATTCACACAGAGCATCTTTTGGAGGGAAAGGAGCCTTCTTGATGAACAGCACAGTTTTAGGCTGCTCTGGAAGTCTGTCCTTCCAACAGTAAATATGTAAAATAAAAAAATGCTTTAGTCAAAATACACATATTCATGAAGTCAGATGAACTGGACACATGGAGAAGTTCAAGGCACATGGCAAATGTGTGTGTTTATGTGAGTTCATATGGGTTTACATATTTCTGTTAGCTGCTCTGATGTAATTTGTGTTAAAATGAGTTATGTGACATTGCAAACATATAGAAGGGGACAGCGGGGTCGGTTGGGTCACTTTTGTATCAATACCAAATAACCTTCCGTTTCTCACAGACTACTTGAGCAATCATGAAAATAACTTGATCCCTGAACAGATACAGGTGTCTTCTAACAATTTATCACGTTTTTTAGACTCAAACCCAAACACATTCATTATGTGTTCATGAACGTCATAGGTTAAAATATTAGTACATTTTGTGTTACATCACTGAAATATATACGTATAGTTTTTAAATAGATACATTTAAATAAAGCAAATAGTAATAAAATGTGTCACCTCTAAGAAGGGTTTGAATCGTTTTTTGAGTGCAGGCTAGATTTTCTTAAGCCTGAAAACAGAGCCATAAGGAGGTGCAGAAGTCTAGCTTTGTCTCAGAACACTTGAGTTACAATATACTGAAAGGTTATTATGGGATTTTTGCCCAATGATGTCAAAAGCTGTCTGCCTACTGAAGCTTTAAACGCATGATTGTCCATGATTAATCGTGATTAATTGCAAATTAATTGCACTTTATCTGTTCAAAATGTCCCTTAAAGGGAGATTTGTAAAGTATTTAATACTCTTATCAACATGGGAGTGGACAAATATGCCTCTTTATGCAAATGTATGTATATATTTATTATTGTAAATCAATGAACACAAAACAATGACAGATATTGTCCAGAAACCCTCACAGGTACTGCATTTAGCATAAAACAATATGCTCCAATCATAACATGGCAAACTGCAGCCCAACAGGCAACAACAGCTGTCAGTGTGTCAGTGTGCTGACTTGACTATGACTTGCCCCAAACTGCATGTGATGATCATAAAGTGGGCATGTCTGTAAAGGGGAGACTTGTGGGTACCCATAGAACCCATTTACATTCACTGATCTGGAGGTCAGAGGTCAAGGGACCCCTTTGAAAATGGACATGACAGTTTTTCCTCACCCAAAACTTAGCTAGTCTGACATGGTTGGTACCGATGGATTCCTTAGGTTTTCTATCTTTACTCTAGCTTTAATACTGAGCCTTGTACAACCTCCGAGAGATCGATTGCATTAATGTGCTAAAGAAGTTAGTGGTGTTAAAACGAATTTGTGTGAACGTGAAATTATGGTGTGACCTTTGACAGCCCTAAAAAAAAAAAAAAAAACAAGAGCCAAAAATGTATTTACATGCTGTATATTTCAAAATGGAGAATAAAATATGAGGATTAGTTGGAAGGTTTCCACTTTGAGGTTGAAAGTAAAGAGGGTGTGAATGAGTATGAGCATGGTGAATGGCATAGGCATAGTTGCTTTCAAACTTGCTAAAGGTACTGTCACTGTATCCCAACCGACCGTGCTCTCCCCTACAGCAAAGAGACTTGGTATTTGACTTTTTTTCTTAATCAACAAGATTCCACTTGGGTTGGCTTGATGTGTAGACAAAGTTATCAGAGATTTGTCATGGTGGGTCATGGCATGACGGGGGCAGTGTCATGCTCAAGGACACTTAAGACATACAGACAGTATGAGCTGGGGATCAAACCGCGAACCAACCTTGAGGTTAAAGTTTGACCTGCTCTACCCACTGAGCTACAGCCGCTACGATTACAATTGAAATTTTCACCTGATGATGATACCAGATGAAAAGTCAGAGGATCACCAATGTAGTTACAGTTCATCCTGATGGGAACATGGATATAGACCAAATTCAGTGGCTAGTAACTGTGCAAGACTTGCCCAGACTTTCTGAATAAAAAACCCTGCTGGTGATAGAGGAAAACTCAGAGATTACCAAATCATGTAATGTAAATCTCGAGATACTTTACTGGATAACTGCAAAACTTTGACCTACCAGTGGAACTACATACTAACTAAAAGGTCAAAGGAGCACCAGAATCATTAAGATTCATCATCTGTACACAACAAAACGCATCCCCGCTAGAGATAACAGCTAGCATAAAAATACTAACAATGTCTAACAAACTCGCACAACTGCAAGTGACCAAAACACAGCCTGTCACCCAGCCCAGTCGCAAAATGTTGGCATTGCATGTTTCTGCAAACCACGGATATGTTGAATGACAACGTTTGTGCCTTTGGTCAGACCAAGTGACGCAGTACAACGAGCGGCGCAGAGCAGTTGACATTGTATATCGAGTGACTGTTATTGAGAGGTACATGGAATGAAAGTTCCGTGGTATAATAACGAGATGGGAGGGAGGGAGGGGTGGTGGCTGGATCAAACAAAAAACAGTAAATGTCAAACCAAAAGTAAATGTTGACTTTACGGTTGTTACATAATTTTGTTACGCTTGTTCCGTAACGTTATTTAAAGTCTGCTAAGGGCGTTTTTTGTTTATTTAAGGTAGTTACGGTTGTCACGTCATTTAAACACAAACCATGATTTTTTTTTTCTAACCTTAACCAAGTAGTTTTGTTGCCTAAACCTAAGCAATCATTTCACGACGTTAACCATGTGGCATGGTGCGTTTCTGCAAGCGTGATACAAGGTGGATATAAAATGTATTTTTGTTCCAAAACCTTGATATTCAATGTATCCCGTGTTTTGCAGGTTTGTACAATGCCAACATTTTTTCTGGCAACTGGGTTGTGTCACCACACAGCGTCACAGTGGCCACCCACTACATTTGGGAGCTCACATGTAAAATATGCTTTGTATGCTCATAAGCCTAAGGGCCAGGCTACGCTAGGAAAGAACTAGTTTGTACAACGAGGTGTCCAACCGCATTGCAAAATCCATACTGGAAAAGACAACCGTCATACAGATGGAGGAGACAAAATCCATCCATCCATCCATCCATCCATTTCCCTCCTCTTATCCGGGGCCGGGCGACGGGGGCAGCAGGCTAAGAAGGGAATTTCAGCCCTCTCCCCAGCAACGTTTCCCAGCTCTTCCTGGGGGACCCCAAGGCGTTCCCAGGCCAGACCAGATATATAATCTCTCTAGCGTGTTCTGGGTCTACCCCGGGGCCTCTTACCAGTTGGTAGCGCCTGGAAAACCTCCAAAGGGAGGCGTCCAGGAGGATCCTAATCAGATGCTTCAATACAAGCTACTCATTTGGTATCGATTCCCTTTAAAAATATTGATAATAAAATTATATAAACAAATGTGGGTGGCTGCCTCCGAGCTGTGATTCAGACGTAGAGCAGGTCGCCTACCAATCGGAAGGTTGGCGGTTTGATCCCCACATCCTCCAGTCCACATGTTGAAGTGTCCTTGAACAAGATACTGAACCCAAAACTGCTCCTGAAGGCTGAGCCATCTGTGTGTGAATGACTAGTTAGATTAGATCCTGATGGGCAGGCTGGCTCCTTGCATGGCAGCCTCTGCCATCAGTGTATGAATGTGTGTGTGAATGGGTGAATGCTGACATGTAGTGTAAAGAGCTTTGAGTGGTCAGAAGACTAGAATGGCACAATATAAATGTCCATTAACCATTTATCATGACTTTCAAACGTTTTCAATATGTTTGTGTGAAAACAGCACTGAGCTGGCCCGTGTCGCATGATGAGTTCAGAACCTAGCATGCAGTCGTGCACAGTCGTGCACTTCCGTATCAAACATACTACTGCAGGAGGTCTACTGAGAGCGAACTGAATGTCGGAGAATGGCAGAAAGGAAACGTAGCGTCATGTGGTGCTACTTTCCCCCTCTAGATAAAATGACAGCAAGATGCACTTTTAGTGACAAGAAAGTGTCACACAGCAGCAACACGAGTAACCTCTTTAAACATTTAAAAACAACACATCCTGAAAGTTACAAGGTTACTGTCTGCCCTAAATTCCTAATCATCATCATCACAATCTCATTTCAAATTTGGTTGTTACATGAGTTTCAAGTTTTTTATAAACATGTGCAACACGATTATAGTGAAGCAGTTGTTGGCAATGAAAATCTTGGATCTCTGACTTCCTCAAACAATGCTCATTACATATGCAAGCTAAAAAAAATAAAAAAAATCACGCAAATAGAAATCTAAGACACAATATAGTGTAAAAAAAATATAGGGCTAAAATATAAACATAAATAAAATGTTAATTGCAAATGAATAAGCTGAACAGAAATGTAGTAAATATATATGCTTTAAAGGGACTGTTTGTAAGAATCAGAAAAGCTTGTTAACAGCGACACCTGTGGCCGTTAAGTCAATGAAAGTCAGCGTCGGACTCGAGCTTGCTCGCTCTAAATAGACATGAACTAGCATCGCTCAAAACAGTGAGGCGACACACGTCAGTTAAAAGCACAATATCACTCTATATTTCAGCTGCTTGGCAGTAATGTTAGCTGACCAGACCAAGGTCTCTCCATGAATCAATGCTGATCCTAGTGTTGGCTTTCCCTGCCTCAGCCTCCCGACCGC
>CAKAOI010010741.1:1492-14405 GCA_916701655.1 Sebastiscus albofasciatus | reverse complement strand
GACATTTCAGTGGACGTTAACGATGTTGATCACAACCAACTTTGTTTTTCCCCCGCTCAGATTTACCGGCCACAGATGTTCCTGGACAACCTCACAAGCAGCATGCAAAGCACGGCTGCAGCCAGCACCAGTTCGGCACTGGTTTCCTCCTCCAGCGGCCACTACGACACCAGCAGCCACGCTGCCAGCTCCATCCACGAGACTCGGGTCATCACGGGAGGAGGGGGCGCCGGAGGAGGGACTGACAGCAGCATATCAGATATCATTTCGCTAGACTGAGCCACATCTCACTGGACCTTTTCAGGCCTGTTTTCTGTGGCCTTTTTAGTACGGACTACGTTGTACATGCCATGTCAATTTTTACACAGAAGCACCCCCCAAATTGCTATACGTGAGCACTTTGACGGCCTGAACATTGTCACGGTGTTTAAAACTGTATCCAGGCATGTTTCTTTTTTTTTTTTCCTTGGGTTTTCAAATGGGGTTTATGTATTGCTATCGTAGGATGATATATGGTTTGATGGCCAAGGACAACATTGTGTGTCAGTAAATTGTCATTTCTCTTGAAGGTCTCCTGACTTCAACATTTGGGAAATATTCTCGTGTGCTGTCATACATACCTTAATCACATTAGATCAAAACAAAGGGATTGATTCAGCCTTTGTTTAGGTCAATATTTCCTGGTGCTTTGGTCCTGGTTTAGTCCAATATTTCTTGGAGTTTTAGCCTCAGTATAGTTTAATATTTCCCTAGTTTTTTTAGCCTTGGTTTAGTCCAATATTCTCTGGTTATTTCATCTTGGTTTAGTCCAATATTCCCTGGTGTTTTGGCCTTAGTATAGGTTAATATTTCCCCAGTTTTTTAGCCCTGGTTTAGTCCAATATTCTTTGGTTATTTCGCCTTGGTTTAGTCCAATATTCTTTGGTTATTTCACCTTGGTTTAGTCCAATATTCCTGGAGTTTTAGCCTAAATATAGTCAAATATTTCCCCCCCGTGTTTTAGCATTGGTTTAATCCAGTATTCCCTGGTGTTTTATCTCCGGTTTGGTCTGCCACCTCCTTTAGGAAAATCTCTGTATCCCATAACTCTGTTCACCCACCACTCGCTGACTTCAGCTCTGTGCCATTGTGTGCCATGCGTGCAGGGAGTATGCACTCAGTGGAATCAATGGAAGTGTCAATCCTTTGACATTACGGGGGAGTCATTTGTTTCAGTGTTCATATAAAAAATATTGTCTGGGGAACTTTAATCAGTTAGTTTCTTTGTCTTTCATCATACAGTATCATTATGCCCTGAACAGCTAGTCTTTTGGCCGTCCTCAGCTCTGTAGAGGTTTTGCTGGCAGAAAGATAAATGTCTATAATACTTAATACCCCAGTTGCTCCAGTGTTGGAAATATTTAGAACATCGATCTCTTTATTTATACCAATTTTGTTTACTTGAAAATACATGTACTGGCCTGTTTGAACTGAACCGTGTGCCTCACATAGCATGGAACGGAGTCAGGTCGGATGGAAGAAGAGCTCGGGACTCACTGCTCTCAGCAGGACCTTGTTTCACATCAACATCCACGCGAGCGAGCGAATGAATGGTTAGAAGTAGGAAGCCCCCCTTGGTGAAAAAAAGACTTGTGGACTGATAGACATACTTTTGACTGTGAACATGGAAGGCAGGTCAGTAATTCAAGTGTTTTCATCGGTATCGAACAGCTGTCAAGTCAGTGCTTCAATGAGGGTTTTTTTATAGGGCAGCTTTCATGTCATACCAACGTGAAATATTCCTTTGTAATTTAGTCAGAGCAATAATAATTTAACTAGCATTAGGTTAAATAAAGTTGTAAATGTAGTTCAGATTACTCCGTAAATGATTCCAGCTGGTCCGTACCACTCTGCCACCCAAATCAAATCTCTTTTCCTTTGTGTATGGTCAGTCTGTTGGCTTATATGAGTTGCAAACATGAGTTGTTTTTTGTTTCAATACACTCGGTTGCTTTCTTTCAGAGAATGTGATGTTCAGATGGGTATCGGTCTCACGTCTGTGTAAGTACAGACCTGGAGTCAGGATGTGGTTGGGGAAACGGCTGTTTCATCTTCTCATCTCACGCTCAGAAAGAAAGTCAACAAGTGTATTTCCCATCATGTTGAACTGTTCCTTTTAAAGTGTGCATCAGCTTTGACTAGCATGAGACGGTTCAGTGGATTTTTAACATTATGTGAATGAAAGAGTTTGTTTTTTTGCCTCTTAAGTTGGTGTAAAACATCTGAAGTCTGTGCTGCCAAAGGTCTGATCATCTCTCTCTCTCTCTCTCTCTCTCTCTCCCTCTCTCTTTCTCCCTCTCTCCCTCTCTCCCTCTCTCTCTCTCTCTCTTTCTCTCTCTCTCTCTCTCTCTCTCTTCTGACCTTTGCCCTCTCCTCTACTTGGATTGTGTTGTATGTGTATGATGATGCCGTGTTGGTATGGGATGGACGGGACGTGACATGAACATTTGCTCAGTGTCAACACCTACACTTTAAGCCCACTTTCTCACAGTCGACAGCAAGCCGTAAGATAAAGAAAGATAAACAGGGCAGCTACTGTGTCATTATCTGGATTGCTTGCTGTTGCACGTGGACTCCCAGCCATCAGGAGCTCAATCTCAGGGACCTACTGTACACTTTTCTGGGCTTGAACGGACTGAGTGAATTAAAATACTTACTGACACATAGAAACAACTGTATCTGTAAGCGATACAGATGGTGATGTGAAAGTTAGGCTTTTTATGTCACTGTATCTGTTTTATTCAAACATTATACTAATGGATGTTGACAGTTTCAAGTGTACATGTTAAAGGAATACTTCACCCCCCAAAAATGACCATTTGTATATCAGTTATTCACCCCGTGTTTACCTTGAATTCTTGAAGAAAAAGTTTTTCTCGCATGTCTCCATGGTGAACGAAGAATCCAAAAGTGGAGTAACTCGTGCAGTATAATCCAAGTATCCCGTCATATGTTCACTATACTTCCCAACGCCCCACATGCATCTTCACTAAAACCTTACTATTTAATACACTTCTGCATAAACAGTTTCACGCTTGCTCAGGCACAGTACTCGTCCGAGGTGTCAGTTCTCGGTTCACCGTGGAGGCATGCGAGAAAAAGAATGTTTTCTTCGAGAACTCAATATAACATGGGGTGAGTAACTGATATACAAATGGTCATTCGAGGGGTGAAGTATTCCTGTAAGGCTGTGATAATGGTCACTTCACCTAAATTACAAATAAAAACTCACTTAGCTCTAGTGGTATCCAGTCACGCAGATGGTTTTTTGGTTTATGTGAACAGGTTTTGAGACATCTGTCTCTGAGATTTCAGTCTCCACGGAATTTAGTTGACAAGAGACATTTAAAAAATGCAACATCTGTGTTTTTTTTTCCAGGAAACCATATCCCTGTTACTCTGGATAATTCACAGACTGGAGACAATCTTGATTGGAACTACTATGAAAACTATCAACTATTCTCCTTCATTGTATGATGGCAGAAATCTCAGACGCATAAGTCAAAACCTGGACAAATAAAAGCCAAACTATCTGCATGCACCACTGTTAGCAGGAGAGGAAATATGTTTTTTGTAATTTAGGGTGAACCAACTCTTAGTAAGTATTCTTTTTGATGTCTTTTTTCTTCTCTTTTTGCAGCATCTTTTCTCACACAGAAAAGAAACACATTAGTGGGGAGTGTTTGCATTGAGGTCACTGTTTTTGTGAAATTACTGATTAGACTTTTGCCACAGTCTCTATTCACCTGCGGGCAGATGTTGGTGATGTATTTTTTTTTTTTTTTTCCTCTTCATACTTTATGGACTTTGAAACATAATCCAACATAATCACTTTGGATGTTTCTCTTTTGACACCATGTTAAGAAAACTACTCATTGTTGTTGGCTTCAGATTCACGAGGTTTATTACAGGATGGTCTAATTCAGAGTTGTCTGTTTTCCTGTATCTGTAAACTCGCAGCATTTTGAATTGTGGTACCATGTGTGGGTGTTTTTTTTATTATTAAAAGGTTTTTTTTTATTCAGTTAAAATCTTGTCACTCTATTCCCTGCAGGAGTAAAATCACAAAATTTGATAAAATAAGACATTTATTAAGCAACTCATTCCTACTTTCAGTGAAGGCAGAACCGTTCCGATTCAAGTTCTTGGTCCAGTCAGTGTATGATGTCCTCCTGTGCTCTGTTCAGCTGGGGCCTGGTGGAGTCACTCTACCAGAAAAAGGGGGATCCTTGGAGCACATCCTCAACTGTGGTCCAAAAGCCTTGGGAGAGGAGGGGTATCGTTGGCGCCGTGACCAAGTTCTGCAGGCAGTATTAGACACCATCTGCACTGTCATCAGCCTCAGCAAGCAGCAGCCCCCAACAAAGTGCTCATCATGCATACACGGTATGTTTACATTCAGTTTTCCCATCTGAAATACTGTCTTCAACAAAATTACAAATTAACTTTATCTATTTTATATTCACTTATGTTCATACTTAAGCCCTAAATTTGACCTGCACTAGCATTTTATGCCTTAGGTTATCATTTTGAAGAAGAAGAAGAAATGCACTTTATTAATCCCAATTCCCAATCCCAATTTTTTCACTCTGTTATATTTTACATATTACATAGTACACACAAGCCCAAAATACACATTCATGCACAAACAGGACCTACATGCCTACGAGCAGTTGGGGGTTTGGTGCCTTGCTCAAGGGCACCTCGGCAGTGCCCAAGAGGCAAACTGGCATCTCTGGAGGCGACCAGTTCACACTCAGTACTTTATTATGAATTTGACAATTTGGAGAAAAGTGAAGGATTTTCACCTTTTAGCAGTTTGATAAATATGAACTTGTCGATAGAAAAGTAAAATGTGATGGTCTATTTTAAATGAAGATGTCACATCAGAGGGTTCAAGTGTCAGTCCGAGCCTACAGACTGCAGCTGCAGCTGTCTTTACTTTCAACTTCCACAGGAGAGCAGTACAACCTCAATATGTGACACAGACCACAGCTAACCCATACGTGTGAAACAGATGAAATTCTGAAGCAGAGTCCATAACTCATATTTTTTTAACAATCAGTCTAGATAAGATTAGATTTGATATTGACATTGTACACAGTAAATAATAGTGCAACGTAATCCAGTTTAGCATCTCACCAGATAGCAAAAGTGCTTATAGTAACAAAATAAGATCCACTTACTAGCTCCTGGAGCTTTCAACTACATCTCAAGATCTTTTTTCAGCTGATGGAAATGACATTTACGGAAGTGTAATGCATTCACTTGAGAAACAAAAAAAGATTTGCCCTGTTTTTTCTGAATTAACAAGATTATTATCTCAGAATTATGAGAAAAATGGTCTTGTTTTTCTGAATTAACTAGATACCTAAAAATCCCAAGAGAGGCTCTCGAGAGCTTGATTTCATGGAAGCAAACCTGTCACACCTGTTTAGTTTAATCCAGTTGTATTTTGGTTTGAGACATTGGGAGACTTGTGTCTTTAAGGATATATAAAAGGATGCTTCTGAAATGTATTCAGGCTGGCGACGTGGTGACTCAAGAGACAATCAGGCACTTGTGCCTCAGTTGCACTCATGTTATTCATAGGTTTCTCAGTGCTGGATTAAACTAAGCAGGCTTGATATGTTTGCTTCCATGAAATCAAGGATTTCTTGGGATTTTGAGGTATCTCGTTGATTCAGAAAAATAACAGAATCTTTTTCCCCATGAAAATTTTTCTCAGAATTCTGAAATATTATCTCGTTAATTCAGAAAAACAGGGCAATTTTTTTTTTTTATGAGGTGAATGCAGTACGCTTCGGTAGGAAAGGTGCATGATCATTTTCAAAAGGTGTCTGATATTTTGCAAATTTTCCAACAAAGGAAACAGCAATTCATTGTTTTCTTTCTTTGGGGTCAAATTCCTTGTATTGACTTTGTTCACCCCCCAAACATTTAACTGGTTGTTTGAAGCAAATAATCAATGACTCAGAACTTTTGAACTTGCAAACCTAATTCTCAGCTCTACGTGGCTTTTTCTTGAATTCAGTGAGGCCTCAAATCTGAGAGAAAATGTAACACTAATATCCCCACAATGACCTCCTGCCAACTGTGGAGAAAAGTGCTGTTTTTAATCTTTGTGAAATGGTCAGGGGGCCACGAGGCCAAATTAATCATTGTACACTCAACATGTCAGATCAGATGACAACCAGAGACCAGGCGGGACTGCGGGGCAGGAAATATGGGGAAAGCAGAGGCAAAATGGGGGAAAAGTCAACTTGGGAAATCACATTGGACTATCAGACGTGGACTCAGTGAAGGCTGAGGTTAAGTTGAGGTCAGTGCCATCCTCAGGTGTTTGTTTGTTGGCTGTCAAACAGCAGACACTACAAAAACAGCACAATTTGCCTTTTTTAATGTGAATATTTCTAATATGTAGATGTGATTACTGTCATGGCCTGCTTAAACTGCTTGGGGTCCCAGAGGCAGAAATGAGTTTCGGGCTTCAATTGACCATCATGCATTGTTCAGTACCCTGTCACCCCTCACATGCACACACACACACACACACACACACGCACACACACACATGCACACACCTGTGCTGACAGAAAAGAGCTGAAGTGAACGTACCACACATTTTACTGGGAGTAACGTTACTACCAGGCAGCGCCTGCGACGGTTAAAACAAGGGATATTAATTAAGACAGGACGATAGTCGCATAAACTAATGAATATTTAATGAATATATTATTAATATTTTTAATGAATATTCCCAAAATCCAAAATCATGACCCATCCCTATATACTATGCCGTTTTTTTATCACTTTAATTCGATATACTATACTATGACCTTTTTATCACTTTATTCGACATGGTACACTGTGACTTTTTTTTATTAATTCTAGAACTGTAACGTAATGCAATCTAAAATTTAACATACTAGAAATGTAACACAACGCATGCATGGTAAAGTATGTCGTAAAAAGTCACGAAGTATAGAATGTCAAAAATGGTCAAAAAAGACATAATATACTTTGTTTGGCATACCATACAATGACCTTACTATACTATGACATTTTCTGACATACTATACTATGATTTTTTTTTTGACATAGAATAGTTTGACTTTTTTCAACATACTATATTATTACTTTTTTATGACTTTTTTTGAAATACTATACTATGACTTTTTTCGGAGTTTTACCGACATATTATAATACGACTTATTTAGGACTTCATTGAAAAGGCATAGTATAGTATGTCATAAAATATCGTAAAAATGTCATTAAAAAGTCAGAATTCTATAATTGTAACTGTATATACAGTATATATATATATATATATATATATATATCTTGATTACTGTAAGTTGCTTGTGTTATATTTTGCAGCGCTATACTGCCACCCCTTGAAACATTAGCTTTGCAGACATTGCAACTCAAGTAGCAGTAAAACTTGTTGGCGTAGCAAGCGTGAAATATATCCAAATACCTCCAAACAGCTGACATGTTTGTTGTGACGCATGATGTGCGTGTACTATGTCATGCTTAAACATAGAATTGGATGGAATAGATCGACCCCATTGTCACCGATACCCGATCCAACAATTTGAGTCAGTATCGGCCCGATATCCGATATCTGATCGGATCGATGCATCCCTAATTACTATATTCTCTAGAAATATAAACGATTTAATCTGAAGTCTAACCTGCCACCCAACACACAAATTCAACACAAATACATACTGTAGTTATGTCAACATGAAATGGAGAGGAACATAAATGCACACACACATGCGTATATCATGTGCTCCCAACCCTGAGGACACCTCTACTGTTGTAACCCCTAATCTTAAACCCTTCCTTTAACCTCAGCCTGATCCCAGTTTTAACCATAACCCTTTAGTCAAGTCCAAATCCTATAAGACAGCCTCTTGATCGGCCAAAATGCACCTTAATTTGAACAACAACAACAAAAAGCCTTTTCACGACTGTAATAGGTTCTCCAAAAGACAGAAGCAGAAGAGGTTACACACATACATAGGCCAGAACAGCGAGCCTTTATTACGTGTGGCATCGTTCTGACTGGCAGTGGATGGCAGACGGAGGCAAGATCCCAATTATTGGTGGAATGAACAGCAGCGGTTGCTCTCGCTGAGGTGGCTGGGAGGCTTGTTAGGTGTTCTGCTGCTGTAGGAGCTCCTCCTCTGGGAGCTTTCCTCTCACGTCGGTCTGGGAGGCTCG
Source organism: Sebastiscus albofasciatus (assembly GCA_916701655.1). NCBI lineage: Eukaryota > Metazoa > Chordata > Actinopteri > Perciformes > Sebastidae > Sebastiscus > Sebastiscus albofasciatus. Next base: position 6,134 of record CAKAOI010010741.1, on the reverse strand, counting down.
TTACCCCGTCAGCCTCACCACAGCCCTGCTAAATGAACAATTATGGTTGAAACCAGTTAGCCAATGTTATGCTTAAACTATGTAGCTTTGTGTATTTGTATTTTCCATATATGTTTTTTTTTTAATTTTACGTTTTACTCAGGTATGTGTTGACTGATACTGCGCTGTAATTGCATCACTTACACAGTTTGTAGACTATAGTGTCCATTACGAGAATCAATTCCGACTGTGATTCTGACTGTGAGAATCCAACAGAGGAAATCACACCAAGCTATTTGAGACTGTTGTGTTTACAGCACACAAAAGAACGGAAGTCTGGAATTGCATAACGGTAATGAAGGAAAATTAAGAACTCAAAATGATGTAGTAAGGGCGCTTTCACAAGCCAACATTTAGATAGTTTTAATCAAACTCTGGTGCGGTTCAGCTGCCGAGTCACAAACGTTCTCATTTTACAGCTAAATGGTACACTACGAGATGTTTCTGAAAACATTTGAGGAAAGAAATAAACATTGCAGTGGCAGAATATTGATTCATATTTGATCAGCGCTGCCTAGTTTGACCGTTTGATCGGAGTTTGAGAGTGATTGACAGCTGCTCAGAGAGGACAGGCTCTAGTTCGGCTCTGATTGGTTGTTTTCCTCCGGTCTGTGAAATCTTGCAGATGCCATTAGGAGCACCGGAGGACACACGGCGGCACATGATTTCTTTCAGATTACCTGTCTCATTCACTCAGGCACTCACCATTTTATAAAAATAACTTTTTGTAATAATATTTGCTCCATTTCTACCTACTGCTGCTTTAAGAGGACTGTTTGCTCACTCTCATAGTGTCTGTTGTTGTGCTGTGGAGTAGCAGCGACCATGACCAGGCTCTGTCTCCATTTATTTGTCAGGCAAAGCAGACCCACAGCTGTGTTTGTCAGGCTGTCAGCAGTTTAGTCGTCAGTATCAGGCCCATGTTGCCTCTTTGTGCTTTTTATTTTTTTTGAAAACCTTATTTGCATATTAAATGTTCCGTATCCCCCAGTCCGGTGGACACACTGGCAGGTGCAACACGGGACTCTGCTCCCCCCCAAACAGTCACCTATTGGGTGTGGCGAGGGCTCCTTTAAGATTTGTAATGCAAAGTGGGAACTATGAATGTTAAATATTGTGCTGATAACTAGTTTGAAGGAAACAAATCATCTTGCAGGTTTTCTTAGATGAGTTTTTCCTTAAGTCTAAGACTTAAGGCCTTTGCACATCGGGGGGTGTGAGGGATTAATTAATCACACTGAGAAAAAAAGCCTCCGGTGTGTAAAGACCTGTAGACTATACATCAATCAGTGACCTATATTGTATTACAGGAGTTGTCAGGGACGCATTGTGGTCCATATAGGTCTGTAGTTACTGGGAAGGAATGGGTCAAGGTTTGGCTATTTTAGGAGTGGCTGAATAATCATATCTTTAAAATAATCAGGCACAACCAGAGCTAAAAGAGATAGTCACAATATGTCCAGTATGGTCCAGTAGATGGTGTGTTGAGCCATATTCAAGCCATAATAAATTTGGTACGAAATGTCAATATCACTACCAGCATTGGTTTGTTTCATCACAGTACAGTCATTTAGCTTAAAGCTAAAAAAACATGTTTAAGTATGCAGTACCTCATGTTGTATCAAGGGGCTGTCAAAGTCAACGTGATAATAACGCAAATTCGTTTTAACGGCACTAATTTATTTAACACATTAACGCAACTTGCGATTTTATAGGTTGTAGCTGGCTCAGTTTTAAAGCTAGTGTGACGATACTGGCATCAAATGAAACTAGAAAACTCCACTGGTACCGACCATGTCAGAGTAGCTTGTTGTGAAGTAACTAAATAACGCTCCAAAGCTAATCAAAATTTTGGCGAGAAAAAACTGGCATGGCCATTTTCAAAGGGGTCTCTTGACCTCTGACCTCAACATATGTGAATGTAAATGGGTTCTATGGGTACCCCCGAGTCTCCCCTTTACAGACATGCCCACTTTATGATAATCACATGCAGCTTGGGGCACGTCATACTCAAGTCAGCACACTGACACTCTGTTGCCTGTTGGGTTTGAGTTTGCCATGTTATGATTTGAGGATATTTTTCATGCTAAATACAGTACCTGTGAGGGTTTCTGGTATTTCGCGATCACAATTAACTATGGACAATCGTGCGATTAATTGTGATTAAATATTTTAATCGACAGCCCTAGATGTATCTAATGTTTCATTGTTGGTAGGAGACACAGAATTGCAAAGCACTGTCATTGGCTGACATACAATGAACTCATTAGTTTAGAAATTGCTCAAACATGATCCAATAAAAACGGCAGTGACTAGTAAAAGCCACTTCTATATGGTCAAAGTCAACAAATTATACATTTGAATGCAACGTAATGGACGGGCAGACATTTCTGGAAAGCTCCAAGACAAAATTACTGGATGAAAGTTAATTTGGTGCAAGGGGATGATGAATGAGCCTATCAGGTTGCCTTTGAAGTGCTTCTTTGCTTTTGGGTTTTTTGGATCGCTCCAATAAATGTGATCTCAGACTTGCGTTCAACACGCCGCCCTGGACAGCTCATAAAAGAAACCTGATCTGACAAACAGGGGCTGGCTGAGTCATCTCTAACATATTCTTGAACTGTTGCTGAACTGTTGCTGAACCGCTGCTTTTCAGACTATACCTTGAAACAGATGAGAAGGAATGTATTCACTTTTCTTCTCCTCAGGTTGCATTATTTAGAGAGAAACAGCCAAGACTGTCTTCAAAGTAGTTTTTCCATCACACAAAGCTATTGGCAAACCCACTCCATTCAGTTGGTCACAATAGTCAGTGTAATATACAGTATGAGAGAACACAGTCATGTTTAGGTTGCTTTTGATTGTCTGTCACGGCCTTCAGAGTCTGCTGAATGAAAGCATTCCTTTATCTTTCATCCTCACATCGTCTTAATAAGATGTCTTTCATCCACACATTTTTTCATCTTCTTCTTGCTCCAAAGGACATGTGTTTTGTCTTCCTAAATCCCCGATATATCCTTGAACTGCTCATGCTTTAACCTTCCTGTTGTCCTCAGGTGAAATTTGACCCGTTTTCAAACTTCATTGTATCATAAATATGATTTTCTTTCATCTAACTGCCCCAAAATAACATGAATGAAAGTAATTCATAATTTCTGGGGGGTTTTCTCAATGAAAAAATAGGTATAATTTCATGTAAATGAGGTTTATTGACCAGAAATTACAAAGAAAAAAGTTTAAAACTTGTGATAATGAGTTGGAAAGCAGTTGGCTAAAAAGGTGTCATTATGTGCTGCCACTGAAAATGTTTTATATTATAATATTTATAATATTCTGACTAAACTTTGACATATACCAGTCTGTGATAATCCCTCAACATTATGTTCCTCTGATACTAACTATAGTCAAAATAATTAATAATTTCTGCTTTTTTTATTCAAAGATCAGGTGTAATTTCATGGAAATAATGTTTATTAACCATAAATTACGAAAAGAAAAGTGTAAAACTTGTGAAAATGAGTTGGAAAGAATTGACTACAAAGGTGTAATAGAATTGGGTGATAATTTTGGGTGATAATTTATACCATATGCTTTATAAACCGTCAAACCAGACCAAAAGTTGCACGGTCGACAGGAAGACAACAAAAAACAACAAACAACTGAACCAAACTCTTCGACTCCAGCTCCACTCTAACTAGCTTTGTTTGAGGGTGTGTTAAACATGCCGCTATAGGCAGGTATTATGCAAATGTATTACTTGGTGACATCACCACTTTACGTAAAAAAAGGCGGGACTTCAAGCGAGGCGTTTCAGGGATTTCAGGAGCAGTGTTTCTGTGGGGCAGAGTTACTCCCTTTGGCCTGGACTTTGGGCTTTGTAACTTTGCAGACCTTTTACATGTACAAAATACTATATAACACACTATAAGAAAGGGAAAAAGCACAAAAGCAAAATAGGTCCTCTTTAACTACAAAATACATCCATACAATACAACATACAAACTATAATCGTACCCCAAATTTGATGCTAACACTAGCAGTCCTGGCGAGCCCCATTCTGTGACCAATATATAACGTTAGCAACGTCTTCACCGTCTTCATCGTATCCCAGCTGCTGGGCGATCTCAAGCCATATATTGTCTTTTATTTGGTTACTGACGTATTTGTTATGGTGCATGTCGTACAATATTGGGTGCTGAGAAACCACATTGATATCATATTTATGACATCAGTTGGAACAAAGGATTTCATTGGTCAAACATGTTTCAGCATGCGGAAATCTGCAAAAATCCAGGTCCGTTCAAATATTTTTTCGCCCCGCACAACATCTTTATTATATTCGTCATATACATACAGGTACATGCATGAAATTTGACCTCTGCATTTAACCCATCCTTAGGATGGGTTCTACAACGCGCCCGGCGAGCAACTTGGATTTCAGTGTCTCGCTCAAGAACACTTCGACTTGCAGTAGAATAGAGTAGAAACAAACCGCAGACCTTGCGGTTAAAGGACGACCACTCTACCCACTGAGCTACAGCCGCCGATCTCTTGGCCTTCATTATCAGATATGGAGCATATCCATCTCAATGACAGCTGAGCA
>CAKAOI010010733.1:1998-23822 GCA_916701655.1 Sebastiscus albofasciatus | reverse complement strand
AAAGGCTCTGTGAATATAACTTGTGTTCACCGTGCCCTTATCCTGTTTATATCTCGAATAATAATCCAAACTTTAAAAATAACAATTTTATTTACTTTTCTTCATCGAAATGAATGAAATACTGAGATTTAGGCCAACTGTATATATTTTAAAAACTTACACCCCTTAAAATCAAGAAGGCCACGCGAGCCCCCTGGATGCTCTGGAGATCCCTGGTGGGGGTCGGGACCTCCAGGTTGGGAACCAGTGGTTTTGGAGACAGTGTTGCCTCCACATTAAGTTTCACTCTGTTACATTAAAATCGTTACTGTACTGTATGATGAGCACAAATGCAAATTTCACTCTCGCTGTGTTCACTCACTGTACTGTTGCAGTCCGGACTTTGTGTCAACAAATGCTAAGAAATATTTTATTTTATTTAATTATTTATGACACAATTTCAAAATTTTTATCAATTATTATAGCTTCTTGACCGACATAACCTTTCAGTTTAGGTTGTACAGATTTTAGGGATATGAAGTATTTGAAGATACTCCAAGAAATGACTTCACAATAAGCAAAAATACCGATGTAGGCACTGTCGGACCATTTCTATTGCAGAGTTCAAAGGGTTAAAATGAAATGATGACTGATAGCTATGAAGCTAAAGGATTGTTTGAGGGTGTTCACATCCATAGTAGGTAAACATTGTAGGAATAGTCTCCCAATTTTTGGACAATACAGCGGGAGATAATCTTGACAGACCGTATCACACAGTCACCTGATCGTAGTCCAACTGAACAGGTGTTCCACCTGCTGAAGCTCCTGAACCGAGCAGGAAGAGAAGATGGCTGCTGTACAGGCCTGGCAGAGCATCACCAGTCTGCTAGTGTCTGTGTTATAGACCTTTCAAACAGTTTGAATGATATGTTACGAAAAGATATTCCTCAGTTTTTGTGCGTTTTCCGACAGCAACATGTGACAATTTCCACTCGTTATACAGTATATACACACTTTTTAAAATAAACTTGGTTAGGTTTAGGCAACAAATGTACTTTCTTAGGTTAAGGGTTAAAATAACTACAGAAGTAGCGTTACTTAAGTACATAAGTTACGTGACAAACAAATCAATGCTGACTTCTGGTTTCACACGGGACACCAACGGCGGTCTCCTGTGTGAAAGTCCGGTGTGTTTTTTGACCCACTCATCCACCCCGACCCCCTCCCTACACAGCGTTTGTCTTTCTTTAAACTTCCTGGTTCACAATTATGTAAATTACATACAAATTGATTTAGTGCTGATCACACCAAGACGCGTCACTAGAAATGCGTCGCCAACAAAACCACTGTTTTCCTATGGTACTGCACACCTGACGTGTGCTCTCTCTCTCTCTGATGCGGCCAGACGTGCACAAAAGTTAAAACATTCTCAACTTTTCAGCGTCAGGCGCGGAGTCGCACCGCTCGTCAATGTCACACTCAGCCCAGGCAGCCAATAAAATCAAGCAAGATGCGGGCTTTACTACTTTACCGTTTTGATGCCCTTTACATGTGGTAGGGCTAGCTAGCTAGCTAGCTAGCTATTCAAATCTCATGCTGTGATAGTTTCATATAGGCTACTGTCTTTGAGAGAGAGAGAGAGAGCACATTTTTCCGTTTATTGCTCAGTTAAGCCATAGGTTAAGCACTCAACCCCGCTCCACAGGTGCGTCAGTGTTTTGCCCGATGCTCTTTGCCAAGGAGCGTTTTTGAAGCGGCCGTGCCTGTAGTGAGTCGTCTGTGTCCTCAGCCCCTTACAGTGCATTGCCTTTTTGAAGGTATAGCTACAAACGAAGGAAATCCTACAACCATTAGATTAGTTTCTTCTCCTCACCTTCATGTATCTGTCTCTCTTCTCCTCCTCTCTGTGGGTGTTTCTCTGCCCTGATCCAGCTGTGCGGGCTTTCTGAAGACCTGGCTGCCTTTCCTGATGCTGGTGGGCGTCATCCTTACAGTGGTCCTGGCCCTGAACCTGCGGTGACCTGGGAGGCGGGGTCAAAGACACAGCGGGAACCCCCGCAGGTCGGATGTGGGGTTGACCTTTTTAGCCAACGAGGGGGGGTCGTCGCACGAGTGTCGGGGCGAAAGTAATCGACGAGATAAAGACTACTTACCTCCAACAGAAGAATGTCCAACACATGTATACCAACACATGCTTGGTTTGTGGGAAGCCTGGTGTTACTCCAGTGGCGAAGCTGGAACGTCCCTAGTGATGAAAATTGATTTATATTCAGTCATTTATTGAGAGAGAAGACACCACGACTACCAGAACAACACAAACACACTTAATGGATTATGATTATTGAAAGCCTAACAGCAGGTTTTAAGCCATCGCCACCTGCGCAGTGTCTGTCGACGTTGTTGTCGCCGCATTGATAGTTGAACAGAGGAACACGTACGTTGTTGGGAACACATTCATGCCTTGCTTTTCAGATTTCTGATGATTTTACTTTGTAATGGATTGGGAGTGTAATCCCATGATTCTGTGCTTCCAGGATGCCATTTTTATATATATATACTGGAGAGCACAAACATGTTAAATCAATTAGATGCCTTTCTAGGGAATTTATTGCATTTCATGCCTGATCTAATGTAGCTCTACTGCAACTTACAGCTCAACATGCCAGAGCGGTTTGTAATTTTTGTGCATTTTCTTACTTAACTCATATCAAAAAAAAAGGCTGCATCTTCTAAAAAGAAATATTTTCTCAGAGATATGTTGTACATGCATTTACATGCATCACCTCATGGTACTACTTTTAATAGGATGTTTTCATACCTTTTAACTACAGATCATCAATGCAACGATTGTAGCAACCTCAATGAATGTGGCTGGAAAAAATACCTACAACAGAATAGTTAAGCTTTTTGGTTTTCTATACTTGTGCCAAATCAGTTAACCCGTTCTCACTCCTAACTCGTCAAATACCGCCGGAAAAAAATAACCCTAACTTAAGTGATTGTGTTGCTACGGAAGTTTATTTTGAAAGGGCACTATGCATGTAACGAGCGTATATTGACACAGCATCCCTGACCCGTCCAAAAGCAACGCCAGACGGGTACCCTATGTGTCAGTCTCCAATGCCGAGGGGCACTGAACATACGGCGGTATTTGACAAGTTGTGAGTGACATTGTGTTGAATTAGCCCTGCCTCCTAAAAATGATGTTCCCATACAACTAAACTGCATTCTCAGTTACGTTTAGAAGGAAGCGTATTTTGTCGCGGATTGCGTTTGACCCCAGGAAGTCCACTGGGCTTTGAAGCAAGTTTTTGTAGTGGCCAAACGGTGGAATTACACCTCCGTCACGTGATGTCATTGGGCCCAAAAATACTTTTTCCCATAGACTTACATTGGGAAAGAGACGTCTGTAACTCGGCGGATAGTTTTTTTTTTTAGGTAAATCAACTTCCCAGTATGAACACTTGAATAGACCTTATTTAAGTCATTAGGTCCTAAAAGTTGTTAAATTCACAAATAGCCGCATCCTTCCTCCGTTCATGTGAATGAGCCCCAGACCGAGGGAAGCGGAGTTAAAGGAAACGCTTCTGCAACTGCTCTATGGGCTTATTGGATGCAGAAGATCGCTGGATGATCCGGGTACTTTATTTCTCAACAGTCAAGCCATTTTGTCTTCATGCGCCATTGAGCAACTCTCATAGGAATGAACAGGAGCCCGCCTCCAATGCTGTAGTTCTCTTTATACATCCATGACCTCGACCACCAGTGGTTAATTTCAACATGGATAACGAGTAGGGTTACTGACCCTGTTGTCTCTGCTAGCAGCTGTTGTGCAGTTAAATTCTGTATTCTATAATGCTACTACTGCCTACATGCACTTTGCATCAATTCCCGTGTCCAGCGCTGCTTTCTGTTTACACCCAGTGTATGTGAATGGTGGACAGTGATATGCGTTTTCAGGCGTGGTAGTATGGACGGAGATTAATTCTGAAACAGCCCTAAAACGCCCCTCTAGGTAGAGATGGTTTCTATTTTTAAAACGAAAACGTATTAGTGTGGGTGTAGTGGCCTAAGTAGTGTTATTGTGTTCTTTTGTTTTGTTTCAATGTACATGAACATTAACCACATGTTAAACTGTTTAAAACTGCGACCGTAACCTGGGAGAAAATACGTTTCCCTCAAAACGTAATTGAGAATGCAGTTCATTTGTATGGGAATGTAATTTTTTAGGAGACGGGTTTGGCCAAATGTAGGAGAATGGGAGACCAACTCAAACTGTGTCCTTGAATGTCTGACTTATTCTTTTAGCGGAGCAGCTCGTTGGTGACTCCAAAGTTATTGAATGAAAAGCCTTTTGGTGTCCGAGTTATGAAACCTGATCTGATTTTTTCTTTTTCTTTTTTTTTTTTTTTTTTTTCGAGCTGAGAGATATTTTATTTTACATTACAAATTTTGACTTCACGGGAAGAAGCAGGAGTCAGTGCCTAAAAAAATGACCTCTCTTTATGTATTATATTCTAATTTTTGTAGTTATTTTTGACGCGTTTAAGGAAAAAAAAAAAAAAAAAAGAAAAAATTCCACATGATGGTTGGCAGTCGAAATCCGTTGCCATGGCTGTCATGAGTAGATTCAAATCCCCTCATTGTTTGCAATCAAACAGAAAAAAAGTGTTGAGCCCCCTCTTTGTCCGCGGTGCTGCCAGAAGCAGCAGGTAGCCAGGATCCTCAGGTTTTCACACCCACCAACCCCTGCTGAATATCCCCAGTCCCCCCCAGCGCCGGACCAGCGTCGCTCCTGCTGTTTTTCCACCTCTGCAGATCAGATTCGAAGGTCACTGTGAAATGTCAGCGCTGTTTCACAAAGCTTTGATGTATAGCGGCCAACATCCTGCAGTAATCCAAAGTCATTTAAGTGTGATCTTATAGATTTAAATTTTATTTTAAGGGTTTAACGTCAGGGCTAACACAGTGCCAGTTTTCTACACTTTTTCTCTCCTCATTGGGCTTCTATTGAAAGCTGATATTCTGTGGCCTCTTGTGTGCATTTCACCCATGTTGCCTGTAAATATTTGATCACACATTACACAGTAGTACACCAGGTGCTTTTTATATATTTCGCAAACTTGATCGCTCGTCCTACAGACTTATCCTCTGAATAATTTACGATGTAATTTTTGTTCCTTTTACTCCACTTCTGCGTATCATCTCTGCTTGGCAAGATTTATGCCTGAGTGAGTGTGTGTGTGTGTGTGTTTGATCACGTGTGTGCGTTAGTCATGCACACGGCGGTCGGCGAGAGCATGTGATCGCATGCCAGCATGTGTGTGTTGCATGCATGCAAGTCGAGCGTTTGAAAGAAAGAAGGTCATGTTTGTCTTTTTGTGGCTTCTTGATTACTAATCAGCTGCATTCTTTCATTGCAGCCAACTGCCTGGTGATTGATTTCTATATTTATTACTCAACATCTTTTCTCTTGATCTCGTTCAAGTTTTTATGTTATTGCTGGCAATAATAAATAATATATTAGACTGTAACAGGCCTGCTTAAGTTAATGTTGATTTGATGCACTGCACTGTACTGTTCGTGTGTAGCTGAAGATTCTGTAGATTAGAGCTGCAGAGTCATTTTCTCAACGCTTTAAAACGAAGACTTGGAAATGGAAAATGAGCGGTGGATACTCGATATAGAAACACTGTTTTGGGCAGTGGTTCCCTACTAGCTGCTGGCCGATAGCCGGTTGTTTGGGAACAGAGACGTTAATACATACGCCACGGTACAGGCTTACAGCATACAGCCCATAGGTGTATTATAAGTGATGAATTACAGCCAATATATCCATTATTACAGCCGCATACATTTAGCAGGAAGCCAGCAGAATACTATTACTTATTATACCGAGGAAAATAACTCTGGATTTGGTCATTAGTTCAATTTCCTAACGATTTAAATGAGGGCTATTTTAAGTGTTTTTACTGGGAAGTTGATTTACGTCGAAAAAAAATGATCCTCTGATTTACAGACGTCTCTTTATACATTCCTGGCTATGGACTCATTGGCGTTTTCAGTCCAAAATGGCGGCAGCGCTACCGCAGAGCCATCTAGCACCCATTGTCAAAAATGTACCAGAGTTTCGCCTCTTTGCTTCTATACGCTTTGTTTATACCCGACACCATTCAGCTGTGAGTGTGACTACAAACGGACTTCACTCCGTCATGGAGTAGGAGTGGGGAGGTTTGAGAAAAAGGTCCTGTATCTAGTGTTTGGACACATGGGATTTCTGTTTTTTCCTAAAAATATGATGGAGTCTATTGCAAAAAAGTCCCAAACACTAGATATAGTATGATTAGTAAAACTCACTTTTCAGCCAGTTTGACCGATTTTGTAAATGTCTTCACATGTTCCCTCCACCAAAGGAAATGAAACATTTCAGTTGCGTGCACAAATGGTTTAAAAAAAGAAATCAGGAAATACGCTCATTATGGCTAAACTGCAGTGACATTTTTTTTACGTCTCAGTCCAAACTGGAAAATACCTATAGAAACAAACAGAAACGTGAAAACCCTTTTTTTGGTTCTGTGTAATTGCGCTAAACGTCGGAAAATGGGAGACCAACTGTCCTTGAGTATGTAACTTGTTTTCTTTAGTGAAACGGCTCATTCATTACATTTTGAGCTTTGAATGAATGAATGAATGAATGAATGGCCCTTTGAGATCAGCTCACACAACATTGTCATTATCACTGCTTCTGACATATAAACATATATATATATATATATATATCTATATATAGGTATATATATAGATATATATAGTTTAGGAGGAGAACTTGTGAAGATAAATCCAGTCCTTTATTGGAGTGCGTGTGCAAGAATGCAATATTGAGAGGAGATGGTTTGAATGGTTTTAGATGTTTCCTGCTGCTCGTTGTATCCAAGAGGCAGCAGGTCCAGGAATGTGGAGACCACAGAGGTCCAGTCCGCTGACAAAAGACAGTCGGGATGCTATTATTAGTGCCACTATCCATATATACTTATACCAGTCTGCAATTTCAAAACCCTCTTTTGTTCCTCTAATCCCCAAAATATCTTTTATGCTGCAGATCATATAGCCCACGGGGAATTTAAGACTGTGTGTGAACTCTGAATGTGTTTATCACTTACAGCTATAATACCAATAAAGATGTCTATTATTGTAGACATTTGTGGGAGTTTTTCTTTTTTTTTTTAACTTCCATCATTGAATTATGTGTTTCATAAAGGATATCGACATCAGGAGGGATGATAGGATTTTCTAGTCCCCTCCTCCTCCTGGATTTTCTATAAATACTCTCAGTGGTGGAGAGTAACTAAGTACAATTTTAAAGTACTTTTACTTTACTTGAGTATTTCAATTTGATGCTACTTTCTACTTCTACTCCTCTACATCTCAGAGGGAAGTATTGTACTTTACAGATTAATATTTTACAAAGAAAACATGTGAGTTCAGTTTATGAAATATGTTATTGTGCTATAGATTAAAGGATCCAACAGGACACAAAGTAGTTAAAATGTGCTCAACCTTCACCAGTTATCACATTAAAATGATGCTTATGTGTTGAACATCACTTAATAATAATTAAGGCTGTCAATTAATTAAAATATTAAATCATGATTAATCGCACATTTTTTATCTGTTCAAAATGTACCTTAAAGGGAGATTTGTCAAGTATTATACTCTTATAAGCATGGGAGTGGACAAATATGCTGCTTTATGCAAATATATGTATATATTTATTATTGGAAATCATTTAACAACACAAAACAATGACAAATATTGTCCAGAAACCCTCACAGGTACTGCATTTAGCATAAAAAATATGCTCAAATCATAACATGTCAAACTGCAGCCCAACAGGCAACAACAGCTGTCAGTGTGTCAGTGTGCTGACTTGACTATGACTTGCCCCAAAACTGCATGTGATTGTCATAAAGTGGGCATGTCTGTAAAGGGGAGACTCGTGGGTACCCAGAGAACCCCTTTTCATTCACATATCTTGAGGTCAGAGGTCAAGGGACCCCTTTGAAAATGGCCATGCCAGTTTTTCCTCTGACATTCATGACATTCCTTAGGTTTTTTAGTTTCATATGATACCGGTATCTTCACTCTAGCTTTAAAACTAGAGCTACAACCTCTGAAATGTTAAAGAAAATAGTGGCGTTAAAACAAATTTGCGTTGACAGCTCCATATTCCAATAATATCATAATAATCTAAACTCTCTGAAAGGGGCAATTCTGCCCAACAAGTATTTTTACTTTAATACTTTAGGTATATTTTGGTGCTAATACTTTGGTAATTTTACTTAAGTAAGATTTTGAACTTTTACTTGTAATGGAGTATTTCTACACTGCAGTATTAGTACTTTTACTTCAGTAAAGGATTTGAGTATTTCTTCCACCACTGAATACACTCTGAAGGGATTCCTGTAATAATCATTATAAGCTGTCAGAATAAACATCAAGGAAGGGAAGCCATCACAGCTTTGATACTCTACTATCAGGTGGCTTAAAGTCCCACTCAGAGGCCGTTATCCTGCAGAGCAGCACGCTGTTCAAGTAAAGGGAGATCAAAAGCTTTAGTCCCCCACCCCCCCAAACACCCCCACGTTTACCATACAAACCACCTGGGGAGGTGGGAACCACCAGGGACACATTCACCAACTAGTGAACACTTTAGTTATGGTGAAGTCATTGCATTTAATAGCAATGCACATAAAAACCTCCTAAAAACACAATTAGAAGAGTAAAATAAAACAATGATTCCTGACAGGATACTATTAGACAGAAAGAAAACATGAGTATTTAAGTCACATTTATTCAGTGATGACATGTAACTAAGTACATTTACTCTGCTACTTTAAACTTCTATTGCTCTACATCTTAGAGGGAAATATTGTACTATTTACAGCTTTACACTCATCTGACAGCTTTACAGATTTATATTTTGTATTAATAATCTGAATCAACTAATAAATTATAATATTATTGTAGATTAAGTGTTTAAAATCTGCCACGCAGCTGCAATATAAATGTGATGTTGCATCAGTAATTATAGTCAAATAATTGATATATTGTTCTGACATGGACTATTCTGCAAACTACTTAAACTTTTGATACTTTAAGTGATAATACTTTTACTAATACTTTTGTACTTTTACTTTACTTAATATTTTGAATGCAGGACTTTTACTTGAGTGTTTTTATACTGTGGTATTATTACTAAGTAAAGGTTCTGAGTATTTCTTCCACAACTGAATGGGAATCGCTCTGATGGGACTTTAATGTCACATTTATTCAGTGATGTAATGTAACTAAGTACACCTACTCAAGTAATATACTTAAATACAATTTTGACATACTTTGTTTGAGTATTTCCATTTCCTGCTACTTTATACTTGTACTTTACTACACTTCAGAGGGAAATATTGTACTTTTTACTGCACTACATTTATCTGACATCTGCAATATTAATGTGATGTATAATGCATCAATAATTACAGACCAATATTATAATATATATGATTCTGGCATGGGCCATTCTGCATGATACTTCAACTTTTGATACTTTTAAGTATATTTTGATTTGAATGCTTTTGCATGCATAGAGATTTTTAATGCATAAGTATTTTTTACAGTGTGGTATTACTACTTTTACTTGAGTAAAGGTTCTGAGTACTTCTTCCACAGCTGCATTTATTATAGGAAACAAGAATTCTTGCAATATTTTGGTTGTTTTTGTCCAATCAGAAAAGTTTCCATATCAAAAGTTCAGAGTGCAATATTGGTCACTGTGTTTTTACAGTGTGGTATTACTACTTTTACTTTATTCCCTTTTTATTATAGGAAACAGATTTCTTGCAATATTTGTGGTTTGTTTTTCGTCCTACAGTACAATCAGAAAAGTCCAGATTTCCATATCAAAAAAGTTCAGGGTGCAATATTGGTCACTGAAGCCACATGATTATATATCTGGCTGCGAAATAATGAACATCATGACGAGAAAGAAGCTGAAACACTTTCTCCTCCTCCTCTTCCTCCTCTTCCTCCTCCTCCTCGTGCCAGTATTAGTGTGTACTGGAGTCTGAGAGGAAGAAGAAGACCTCGTGGATCCGGACCTGGTTTCAAGCAGACAGAAAGAGAGAAGCCCCAGAAAGAGAGAAGCCCCTCCCCACATATCATCGCACACCAGGCGATGGTCCTTTTAACTTCATTGTTGGAGAGAAGAAGTGACGCCCCTCTTCTTCACGGCAGAAAGGATCAAACAGCCTCCTCAGACCAGCAAGACCCCCCCCACAGTCCTGTTCTCATGGAGATCCGAGCCACACTTCTTCTTCTGCTCTCTGCAGCACACATGCAAAGTTGAAGCGCATTCCCAGCCGGGACCACAACACATGCTGATGATGGTGGTGATGGTGATGATGTCTTGGAGGAGCTGATTCATTTCTCCATTCATTCTTTCATTCTGTGTGTGTTTCACTTTGTTCCCTCCACAACAACATGCTGGATTTGTCGCAGCGCGTCGTTTTCTTGTGCGCGCTGCTGCTCGGCTCCGTTGACGCGTCGCGGTGTCCGCCGCGCTGCGAGTGCTCCGAGGCGGCTCACACCGTGAAGTGCGTCTCCAGAGAGCTGAGAGGTATTCCTACCGGGATACCGGGGTACACCAGGAATCTGTTCATCACCGGGAACCAGATCGGTCGGATCGGTCCGGACTGTTTTAGAGGGCTGGAGAACGTGACCAACTTGTCTCTGAGCAATAACAGGTAAGAGACTCTCCTCCTGGGATTTCACATCACTTTGTAAAAATGCAAAACACATGGTTCCTTTAACATAGAAGAGTTTGACTCAATAGCAAAACATTGTTTTTCACCATGTCACCAGTTGGTCCTCATTTTGTTGCTGAAATCTAGCAGATTTCATAATTCTGGTTACATGGCACTTTAAACTTTGCTTTGCAGGCTTTCAAAGTGTATTAAAATGACACCCATATTCAGTTTTGTTTAGATTTTAATCCTAAATAAGTCAGTCCTGATTTATTGTCTGGTGGAAACACCATTTTTTTTCCCACTTTGTCTCTGAGCAATAACAGGTACAGTAAGACTCTCCTCCTGTGATTTCACATCACTTTGTAATGCAAAACACATGGTTCCTTTTGACATAGAAGCGTTTGACTCAATATAGCAAAACATTATTTTTTCACCATGTCACATGGCACTTTAAAATTTGCTTTGCAGGCTTTCAAAGTGTATTAAAATGACACCCATATTCAACTTTATTTAAATTTTACAAAGATCTAAGCTAACATAATTTAAAAAATACAACAAAAGTTAAACAACAACAAGTACACAAAATGTGCAGAAAAACCTAACCAAACAGTGGAAAACAATCCAATAAAAACAATGAAATACATACAAAATAAACAGTACAGAAGAAAAGAAAATATATCTAAACATATCAAAAGATAATTAGACATCATTAATTAAATGTGATGATAATTTCCTTTTAAAATGTTCTAAGGATAACGAGCTCTTGTTTTTGGTGTTCCATATTTGTACAACCATGATATCTGATGGAGTACTGGCCATGTATTGTCTAGTGGAAACACAGGTTTTTTTCCACTTTCTTGCTCTTGTAAGTTGTGAATGATGTCTCTCCTCAAAATCCAGAATCTCCGAGGTGGAGTCCCAAACCTTCGCCGGACTCCGCAGCCTTCGCTCCCTGGATCTGAGCAACAACCAGCTGGCGGTAATCCACCCAGAAGCCTTCACCGTGCAGAACCAGTCCCTGCGGGAGCTGAACCTGAGCCGAGCCCTCTACAACCACTCGTCGGTGATGGACTTGGCCGTCTCCCTCCGCTGGAGCTCCCTGGGCTCCCTGAAGGGCCTAGACCTGTCCCACAACGGCCTCATCTATCTACCCTCGCGCATCTTCTCCCACCTGACCGGCCTGCGGCGCCTCCAGCTGTCCAACAACTCCCTGGTGGCGATCCACAACGCCACCTTCTCCGGCTTGGAGCGCCTGGAGGAGCTCGACCTGACCCTCAACGCCTTCAAGACGGTGCCTGAGGAGGGCCTCCGAGAGCTGGACTCCTTGCCCGGAGCTGACCTCCTGCTGGGGGACAACCCGTTCACATGCTCGTGCGGGATCGAAGCTTTCGCCCTGTGGCTGAACAGATCGCAGGGACGCATAGGTGACGCCGAAGACCTCGTGTGCGCCTTCCCAGCCGGCATGAGAAACACATCCATGCTCGCCGTGGGCACCTTGACTCTGGGGTGCCGCCAGAGGGGCGCAGGGGCTGACCTCGCTTTGCAGACCTCGTACGTCTTCTTGGGTATAGTCCTGGGCTTCGTGGGCCTCATCTTCCTTTTCGTGCTTTATCTCAACCGAAAGGGCATCAAGAAGCGCATCTACGACTTGCGGGACGCCTGCAGGGAGGTGTGGGAGGGCTACCACTACCGCTTCGAGATGGACTCTGACCCCAGGTTATCACAGGTCTCCACGAGCGCCGACGTGTGAGAGGACTATCACCCTCTGGTGTTTTTTTTTCTTATGATGACTCTTTTTTTATGCATTTACCAGTAGCAACATGTAAAAAGTGTACAGATTTGTCTGTAAATATATACATACAATAGTGTTTTAAAGCATGCACTGCCCATGTTTCCTCATTAATGTGCTCTTTTAATATCTCAGATTGGTTTGGACGTGAATGTTGCCTGCTCCGTATGTCCACACTAAAAGCAACAGCAAGTGCCTAAAGTCAGCTGTTTCCTCATCTGAACTGAACTCTCCACAAGGCACATTTTCATTCATTCACTCTGTCAGATCTTTAGCTTGTAGAAAAGCAACAAAAACAAACCTCTGGGAATTTAAAAGCACAATCATTCATTCATCTTTGCAGCCCTGCAGCGTCCTGCAGCCGCAGGGTGCCACTGAGGAATTAAGCCTCCAAAGCTTTCCTAAAAATCTGCTCCTCTTTTGGATTTGAAGGAAGGGGGACAATTCAGTGCAGACCAGCGGAAATCTCCAAGCCCCCTCATTTTTTTTCTCTCTCTCTCTCTCTCTCTCTCTCTCTCTCTCTCTCTCTCTCTCTCTCTCTCTTTTTTTCATGAACCGTTTGCTTTGTTTCAACTGCTTGAGTTTTATTGTCAAAATGATGAGAACCAGTCCTGGTTCTGAGGCCGCTGAAAGCAATCTCCCCTCCCTCCTTAAAGACAACAGCCGCTCTGGAGGCTCTTTGAAAGGAAAGTCTGGCTCTCCACGTTTTTCTGTTTAGGGGATTTTTTTTTTCTTCCAGTGATAAGATACAGATGATTCTGAAACACCAGCGACATTGTTTCATTTAGCAGTTAAAGAGAGAGCCTTGTGAAAAGAAAGAATATAACCATTTTCATCTATTGTTGGGGTTATGCTAAGAGAAATAGTGGAAGTTGGAGCAATTCCTCCGAATGACCCAGAGGTCAAATAATGTCTTTCTCAGGCAAATCCCAAGCCTTACATTTTGCATGTTTAAATTATAACCTGCATGAATCCCAAACTTCCCCAAATGTCACATGTGTCGTCCCTGTTTGTTCTAAATGGCCACATGACAAAAGCAATCCCCTGTGGCCTTATGATGCTACAAAGTGAGACAGACTAGAGAGAGGCGGTGGCAAGCTGCCATTCCTCAAAGTGTTTATTGCCCAAATTTGCTATCTAGGTATTTGGAGCAGGGGGGAGGAGGGGGAGAGCCTGGAGTTAACTGAATAAAGCCTCCCCGTCGTTTGAAGCCAAAGTAGCATCTTCATCAAGATGTTCTCCTCTGATAGCGATCCAGAAATGTTTATAACACGGAGACATTTTCCTGCATGTGGAATGACTAAATAAAGCTTTATGTCTGTATACTCATTTAGCAGAAATGAATAATATTTGGACTATCATTTCTCTCTGAGCTGCCGAAGCACATTAAGCCGGTGCATTTACTCGCAGAGGAGAAAACAATTGAGGCTGACACAAAAGGGTGGCTCGGACGGCGAGACGCCTCAAATATAAGCTTTGTTTTCCGACGTTAAAAAAAAAAAGGACGCCTTGTGATACCCATTCTCTTTCTGTCTTCACTGACGCCCATTATGCCGCCCGCATAATGGGATTCACTCACGATGACAAAGTCGAGCGCTCTGATCCGGCCATTGTTAAAGTGTCATCATTCTTAATAATTGCCTGTGGGAGAAACTCCCAGGAGAAGTTTTCCTTTTCCTATTACACAACGTGTCACAAGCGGGGCATTAGGCCGGCCACGGGTTATTGGTGTCAGCCGGCGGAGCAGAGAGAAGAAAGATTATTCCCTGCATGTCATTACTTCCGCTTTCGCTCATTAAAGTGTGGATTAGGACCCGTGCCTTTTTCTGTCTTTTTATGAGTCTGGCTGAAAAATATGTGGTCTGTTTTGCTATACTGTGCTCAGCATGGAATGCAATGAAAAGAGAGGAACCCCTGCAAATACATTCACCATTACGCCCCCCAGTGCAAAAGAGCTTGTTAAAAAACAGGAAAAAATTGCTCCAATTACAGTGTTCTTTCAGGCTGTTTTGTTGCACACATCTGATTAAAAGATCCCGTCTTTATTTCAGCTTTGTTTGCTATGTCTTGTATTCCCACAAGCTGTTTGAGTTTCTTTCAAGGAAGCAACTTTAACAGCTTTGTGTGTGTGTGTGTGTGTGTGTGTGTGTGCAGCGTGTGGGTTCTGCTATTGCATAAAAAAAAAAGAAAAAGAAAGCAAAACTACAGTATTTCTTTTCAGTGTTGAGAATGTTCCTCTGGAGCGCAGCATGGCCTTTTTTTTTTTTTTTTTATTTCCTCCTGTCTCCGGGAACATCTTGGCGCCATTACATGGGTTTAATGGCCGTGATAGGGAATATGCCTTAAAAGTGAACGCCACATCTGTGAGGAATTGAACATGTTGAAAAGAGACCACAACAGTCAGCAGCATGACGACAGAGACAAAGTGGCATCTACCCCCCCTCCGCTGGCATGCTATGACAAATACAGCTGTCTCTCTCTCAACTGAGGACATATGTCATCATTTACATTTACTACACAGTCACTCTGCTTTATGGTTTTCCCACTTTTAAAAAGCAAGCAGCGCAGAGGACCGTGAAACAAAGCCTATCCTCCTTTTCCTTCTTTTAACAATGAACTTATTTGCTATCGATGGGAGTCATTCGCCCGGCTTCCTGTATGTTGCCTATATCCATCATGTCTAACCAGTCTGGTCGGTGACTGAACCACAGAGCTGGTTCCAGCGGGGTATTACCCCATTGTTCTGCTGCTCACTTGATCAATGTGACTAATTGTGTTTGCCAGAGGATGCAAGCGAGGAGGAGTTAGTACAGCTGGCCCAACTACCCATTAAAGACAACTGGACGCCCATTTATCACTTTCATAAAGGCTGCAGTATGTGCACACACACACCTGAATTATGGTATTCGTTATTCAGATAGTCTCTCTTCTTTCTGACATCACTATCTATCTAAAAGTCAAATTATTTTTTTTCGAAGAAATCAGCTCCTGGTTGTACTTTGTCAAAATTTGCAATAGGCTAACCAAAAAGATGAAAGTTTGAGTTTTATTCTTTTCTTTTGCAGTGATAGTGCCCCCTATGTTGGTGTTCTCGCATGCATTTTTGAGTAGTTAGATTAGTACGAACTCCAAAGTAATATTATGGACTAATTTGAGTATCCACCCTCAAAATTAGTTCATAATATTACTTCATTTCCAACGGACACGCATCTCCGAGCACCTTAAAGGACCGGTGTGAAGCATTTAGGGGGGATCTATTGACAGAAATGTAATCTAATATTATTAAGTATTTCTTTAGTGTGTATAATCACCTGAAAATAATAATTGTGTGTGTTTTTGTTACCTTAGAATTTGCCGTTTATATGAAGCCTCCAGGAAGAACGCCGGGCTTTAAAGCTAATTTTCGTAGTGGCCAAACGGCGGTACTACAACTTCCAGGTCAAGTCACGTGATGCCATTGGACCCCAAAAGACTTTTTCCCATAGACTTACATTGGGAAAGAGATGTCTGTAACTCAGCGCATTTTTTTTTTTTTAGGTAAATCAACTCCCCAGTATGAACACTTGAATAGCCCTTATTTAAATCATTAGGTCCTAAAAGTCGTAATATGCACTAATAGAGTTATTTCAGAGTTATTTCCCTTCCTCCGTTCATGTGACTGAGACCGAGGCTGGAGCGAGGGCTGGGAGGCGAAGTTAAAGGAAAAGCTACTGCGCCTGCTCTACGGGCCTAATGGATGCTTCGAGTACTCTTATCACTCGTTCACCATGGAGGCATGCAAGGAAAACAAATTAGATTTTTGGATTTTTTTATCATCACAAAACATCCAGTCAAAAGCAAAAGGAGCAAGTATCTGTATGTTATACATAAATCATTGGCTAAGTACTATCAGTATATCTATAGTATAGTTTAGTACAAAATTAAACTTAGATGTAAACTAGCAGTGTACTCAAAGTTTACTATTCTTACACTTAAAGTATATTTACAAGGATACTTTTATAAACTAAAAAGTGGCCCAATTTAGTCCCAAGAAGTATTGAAGTAGCACACTTACAAATTTTACTACTAGTACATTGATATTATTATACTTACTACGTAAAGCATACTTGGGGGAAATACACTTGAACTTTACTTAAGTACACTTCATAAAATGATTTGAAGTATGCTTCTTTTTGGTAAGGGGCTGCAGGAAATATCCACCAAGACGGGTGATTCCACATGTCCGGTTTTATTCTATTGTGAAAAATGGAAAAATCTGCACAACAGCTGCAGTATATCATTATAGTTTGAACAAAAAGAGGAAGAGAAATCAGAATCAGAAATACTTTATTGATCTCCGGAGAATTCAAATTTCAATTGAACTTTCGTAAAACTCACAATGCAAATGGATTTGATTTGCGTTTAATTGTCTAATCCATCAGTCCCACTTGGGTGTATTCACCACAGAGTTTGTACAACATGTATGTGTTCACATGTCAAAATGGGATTCTTTATGCTCTTGAAATTTAAACAAAAACCTCTTGGTGCTTAACCGCAATGGGTCCCCAGACCGGCGGAAAATGAGAAACAAATGCTCTCAGCAAAGTCCTGTCTCGTATGAAAGAGAGGCTCATGTAAAACTCTCCACCGCAACAATGCAGCGTCCCTCTGAAGTCTTCAGGACTGTGTCTCCATTGATCTCTGAATTGACTACAACTGTAAACGGAGCAGCGGCACGGCTCTGCCAGGCTTTATAGCCCCCCTCCCACTCCCACCACCACCACCACCACCACCCCCACGACTTCCCCTCCTCTGGGCCTCAGAGCAGCAGAGTGTCCTGAAGCCTTGTTGTGGGCTCCACTGTCCTCCAGCTGGCCACGAATCAGTCTCTCGATCTCCATGTGGCTCGTCAGAAGTTTTTGTTTTGTTGTTGCTGTGGTTGTTTATAGGAGAAGGAGGTTAGGGAGTTTTCAATTAGAGAGACATATTTCCCATCCTGCCTCATTCTCCCTAACTCTGAATGAAGCTTATAGGTTTATACTTCATGTGTTGAAATTGAAAGAAAAAGGTAACACTTTACCTTCTTTCAAAGATCCTTAAGGGAGCAAAGTATAAAGATGAATTGTTCCGATGGCGATCAATCAAGCCCTTCTGATTGATTAGGCAGAGCAGAGGAATAAGTCCCGCTATGATTCATTAAAGAGTCTCTCCTCTGGTCCCTCTCAAATAAGGCCTGTGTTGCTGGTTGATTATAAATGGCCTTGACCCGTTTTAAAGAAGGACAAGATACTCAAAACTCCTGCACTCCTTCATCATCGGCTTCGTGCGTCAATGAGTTGGGCTGCAATTTAGCAGCGAGCCGGGCGAATAGTCCGGCTTGGGGGACGGCAGTTGCTCAATCTGTATGGGACTTTGCTTGAGAACTGGCCGGTTCAAGTCCTGAAATCACGTTAAACCGGTTCCTGTGTGGACTGGTAGCCGAAACCAGTTCACCCCCTCACTTGAGTTAGACACCGAACCCCTAGTGAATAACAAACAAGAGAGTGTAAAAATTTAATTTCCCCAATGAGGGATTAATAAAGTGCTTCTAAATAGAAACAGGAAACCATCTGAAGACACTTGGGATCAAATCCCCCTTCAGTAGACCCACAGTGGTTCATAAACAATGACTTAAAGGTTCTCTGTATGATATTCAGAGCATTAGTATAGCAGCAAACAACTATTTGCTATGTAAAGATATAGAGGAGTAATGTCTACCTGAGCAGAGAATGAAGTCACGCTCCCTCTGTGTGTGTTGTAATCAGAGCTTCTCCATGCCTTTCTTGCCCTGTTCAGACCTCAGTGATTGGATCACAAGTGGACAGCTCTAAGTATAGGTGTGAACGCACTCAAGACGCATTGAGGACGCATTGAGATCCGATCGCTCAGACCACATTCAGAGGTGGCCTGGGCCACATATGGCCACATTCTTTTAGCCGTGTGTACGCGTATGTGTCCTGGGCCACATTAAGGACCACCTACTCAACTGACATCTCACTGGGATCCACAGGATCACTGCGCTCCTCATGTGAATGTCATGTGACAGGCAGATGCGAGTGCTTGTCTGCCTCACAGCATGGAAACAGCTTCCGTGCTCTTCTGTATCCTGTCGGTACAACTGTATTTTATTAAAATATATCTTATCTGTAGGCTACATAATCTACAGACTATCAGACACACAAAGTTGTTTATTATCTGTTATACTGTTGGAGATGTGTCGGTGTTTTTGTTCCGTAGCTGAGCTGACACCTGACCACCTGCTTGCTTGCTCTCGTCCACGGTTCTCTGAAGCTCTATACTCTGCTGTTGCCTGGCAAAGGCAGCGGTGCCAGCGGTGCCAGTGGTGCAGAGGTCCCCGGGGACCGCCGGTACAATAACCTTATGTTTCGATGTTAATAAAATGTACCTGAATTCACGAATATGTAGGATACTACTACTGACATTCATATAATATTACATCACAACGGCTGCTGTATTAGCTGTGTGTTTACTACGTGTTAATTTGCATATAGAGCGGGGAAGTGAGATCTGATCACAAGTGGTCACTCATGTGGAGACTCATTCTAATGCCATGTGTGAACAGACGTACTTAAAGCTATCCACTTGTGATCAGATCACTCAGGTCTGAACAGGGCCGTAGTCTGGCCGTCCGTGCGTGCTTTTAATGCATGTTCGTGCATGTGAGCATGCCCCACTGGCTAGCTAACAGCCGCTGCTCTGCACTGCTCTCATACGGCGGTTACAGCTGATAACGCCGTCCTGATCGACGATGCTGTCGTGGAAGTGTAGTGCCCACCCTCCAGTTCTCCCCCAGGTCAAAATTGTTAGCTCCATCAGCACTGTTTCCGTTGTTTCCATTGTTAGCTGCGAGCCGCTGGCTCAGTCGTCGCCATGTTGAGAGCTGTGCGGAGGCAATAAAAAATACTCCCAATCTCGCATTTAGCGCCTTTAAATAAACCTCCATGCTAGCCAAATGTATTTGGTAGAGCTGTGCATTGAGGCATTACTACTCACATTAGGGTGTAATCACTTTCTGTTTTACCTCCAGATAAAATGGCTTAGTTTAATCTGGTTAAACTGTTGGTTTTGCTGTAGTGATGTAGCCGTAATCCCAGATCACAGCAGTCATTTTGGTGAGAAACATCAATAAGACCTGATATTATCCTTTAACTTTAGCCTCAGAACAGTGTCCGCTGTGAACTGAAGCCTCTGTGACGATGGATCCTCGAGCTGCTGGTGGAATGTGTCGGGTGTGAACTCTCCATAGGTAGTTTGACCTCTCGCCTTCCTGGACTTAAGCTCATTATTATTACCTTCATTATTTCAAATGCTGGACCAGATGCCGGAGCGGGAGGGTGCCCAGCGCACCCAACAGGGATCTGAGGCGCCTGATTGGTCAGAAGGAGAAGAACGGTTCGGAGGCCAAAGGGTAGATTCTTCCAGAGAGGAGACACCATCTGCTGACTGTCTCTCTCTCATTTCACAGCATCTTGCTACATGATGGACTTTGAGGAGATGATGCTGCTCACTTTGGAAGAGGACGCTCCCTTACAGGGTTTATAAGCACTGCTTGTTACATCTTGCATGATAAAAAAATGATAAATCTCTCACTGTAGTATCAGCTATATCAACATAAAAGGTGAGAATATATCAATGTTTTGTTTATACCTTGTTTCCACAACCACTGAAAAAAATCTGCTTTAAAGCGCAAAGAGATTTATTATTGTCAGAAAAGCTAACTACAATAGATCCCACTGGCAAGCTATTCTTCCTCTGTGCCATAGAGCTTCATTGTTGTCCAAAAACTAGTGAAGTCACATCGATGAGCCACTCATTGTTGCACTGGGTGACATGTTCCTTCATTACCATGAACACACACTGTATTTCATTTTGACTCAATCCCACATACACCGCTCGTCCTGCTGTCCCAAATACTCACCAGAGCACCAAATGTGTATTAATCTGCAGCTGAAAGTAGTTTGAGTAGCATTTCAATGCGGCAATATAGTTATACATATTGATAAATAAATATAGATTTACGTCATAGAAATTAAATATAATATTCATAACTATGTTTTCATTAATGTATAATCACCTGAAACTAAGAGTCATTTTGTTTTCATTTCCTTAGAATGAGCTCTTCATATCTGGGAGCAGTTCCTCTTCACGGAGTCCGCCATGTTTCTACACAGTAGCACAGAACGGACAAACCAAACACGTTACCCGAAGGCCACCGTAGTCCTCCGACACGCTTGTGAAACTGCGGTAATGTGAGCCGCAGAGTGCAAAACCGTTGTACCGCCAGCCGCCGTCTGACTTTTGTTGCTCATAAAGTAGTGTTATTATGGTAAGGATGGCCTCTGATCAAGGAGTTAAAACGGTTTTACATTTGGTGGCTCACGTTACAGCTATTTTGGAAAGGGAGGAGTGAGCGGTGGGGTACTCAGTTGGTTGCAATCTGCAACCACACCACTAGATGCCACCAAATCCTACACACTGTACCTTTAAAAACATAGACTATATGTAGCTGTATGTAGCTGTAACCTGTAGTTTTGATGACAGCAAAGTAAAGAATCAGATCCAGGTGGCTTTGTGGGTCTCCAGCTGTGTTACTGACCCTTCTCGCAAATGTCCCCACGTCCTGCATAGCTCTGCACATACATTAGATGACGATGCTGCATTTTCCCTCTCCTCCATCACACCCCTTTTTGTGGCAACAAATATATCTTACAATGCAAGAAAGCTCATGAGCAGTGTAACCTTTTAACCTCCCCAAATGAGCGTCCGCGGGTCAGGGGTCCGTGCAGATCGAACAGTGAATGTCCTTTGTTAGAGCAACTCTCTGGTCCGTGGAGATCAACATTAAGGCAGAAAACATTGTCCTTGTGAGACATGATGCAAGCAGATTTGGAATTAAAATGAGAGAGATCATCCACAAGGAGAAAAGAGTCGCCTACTTTGATGAATAGATCTCACTTGCCGTTTGATTTATGTTACCCTTCCACGTTTTTTTTTCTAAGAGCCTGCGCTATCTGGAATGTTTTTGCTGATTCCAATGGAGGACTTGCTCATATGAATGTTGATAAGCGTAATGGAAAGAATTCAGAAACTGCTCCTGAAAAAAAAAAAAAGAAATCCGCAGCGCTATTTCCTGCGACAGGAAATTGTGTCTTTGATCTAAGCCACCACAC
This sequence comes from Sebastiscus albofasciatus, assembly GCA_916701655.1. Lineage (NCBI taxonomy): Eukaryota > Metazoa > Chordata > Actinopteri > Perciformes > Sebastidae > Sebastiscus > Sebastiscus albofasciatus. Next base: position 2,046 of record CAKAOI010010733.1, on the reverse strand, counting down.
TCATCTGGTCATCGCATGCGAGGTGTCACTCCTTCCTATGGAGGAGAG